>NDFZ01004579.1:0-113087 GCA_002192655.3 Mamestra configurata
TTGGGTGATGAGTTTTGGTACAAAAAATATCTACTCAAGAACAATAAGCAGTTAGTTACTGATGAATTTTTTGATGCCCAATGATTTGTTTTGTTTTTATACGTGTTTGTACATAAATTCGTGTTTATTTGTCTAGTTGTTTATGAGTATTTAATTGTAACACCAATACGTTTTTATTAGTAATGATTGTTGTTTTTGCATAAAGTTTAGCTGATCGGTAATTTAGTAAGTTTTTGCGAAAAGTTTAGCATAAAATGAACACAATTTGCATTCTTCTTCGTTTCACGGTTGCGGTTGTAATGAATTGTGTCCAATGGTTAGTGTTACAGATATTTTTTCCGGGTCTGGCAGTTTGTGAATGTGAGTTTATATGTTTGTAAACGCACCCACGACACAGGAGAAATTCCTAGTGTGGGGCAACGTTTTTTTTTTAAGAATAGAAAAAGGAAGTGTTGTTATAGTTGCCTCAATATCTTTCTCCGTACGGGTCGGTTAGTCTAGCCTGGCACATACAATTACACTAAATCTCTGAAATCGAACATAATAAAACCTTCTCCAAAGAGCTGTATGTAAACGACAAACGAATGGTAAGAAGAAATTCAACTCCACCAGCACCAAACGAAAAAGTTACTACGAGACTTTCCAACAAAAAAAACGGTACTTCCAAAACGGTATTCTCATAAATTGCCTTTAAAAGTTTCCAAACCTTCGCCTAGCCAGTTACTACACTTCAGTCGGCTACTGACGTATTCCGGTTAACGATTGTCGCGGCAATATACGAGTACCCCGCAGGTTTGTTTAACACCTTTTGCCTTGAACTTATTACACATTTTGTTACCTAGTCTGTGTTTCGAGGTAAATACTGCGAATGAGGATGTTTTACATCGTAATTAAGGAGTATTGATTTGGTTGCAATTTGCCCCNCAGCAGCCCAAGTATGCATAGACAACAGTCTATGCATACTTGGGCTGCTGAAACATTGACATGCTATATGCGATAGCGATTAAACATTCCGGTTAACGATTGTCGCGGCAATATACGAGTACCCCGCAGGTTTGTTTAACACATTTTGCCTTGAACTTATTACTCATTTTGTTACCTAGTCTGTGTTTCGAGGTGAATACTGCGAATGAGGATGTTTTACATCGTAATTAAGGAGTATTGATTTGGTTGCAATTTGCCCCTTGCTTCCAACACTACGAGCGAGAATTTAGTACTATGGTTTGACTGAGAGTAGACTACAATCAATATGTTTGGGTAATGGCTTCTGTAGCCGTAGCAACTGGCTCCATTGAATATAAAATGACGGAGTCTGGAGTAAATTCCACGAACATTTTTAGGGTTTTCATTTTTAGAAATAACTCAGAGGCGAAACCTCTATTTGCCCTTCCAAACTTCTCTGTTTTTTTCTTCCAGCAATGACAAATAGAATACTCTTTATTAAATACATCATATAAGTTACAGAAAAGAAAGATGAAGATAAAATTTCATAGGGTGACACAATGGGCGACCAATTATCTAAAAAAACCGGCCAAGTGCGAGACGGACTCGCACACGAAGGGTTTCGTACCATTATATTTAAAAAAGGCAAAAAAACACGTTTGTTGTACGGGAGCCCCCCTTAAATATTTATTTTATTCTGTTGTTTAGTTTTTCTTATTTGTTGTTTTAGCGGCAACAGAAATACATTAGTAAATACATAGTTTTATTTTAATTTAATTATTTATTTTTGAAGTGAACTTATAACTGAATATTCTGTGAATATTTCAAGCGTCTACCTGTTGCTGTTATCAATAAAAAGCAAAAACGAGCAAACAATCACGTTTGTTGTTTGGGAACCCCCTTTAATATTTATTTTATTCTGTTGTTTAGTTTTTCTTATTTGTTGTTTTAGCGGCAACAGAAATACATTATCTGTGAAAATTCAACTGTCTAACTATCACGGTTCATGAGATACAGCCTGGTGACAGACAGACAGACGGACGGACAGCGGAGTCTTAGTAATAGGGTCCTGTTTTACCCTTTGGGTACGGAACTCAAAAAAACAACTAGCATAAAATCCACTTGTAAAGCCCAGAAAGATCAAAAAAAAATTGAAGAGGTGTTCATATTCAGCAAATCATGGACACACTCTTATAAAGCCTAAATAAGTATTCAAGAGCAATCAAATTCAATAACAAACACTAACAAACACTAAAACGCACAATGAGAATAAGTACGAGGCCAAAGAAACGTAATTTTAGTTGGTGACAAGTCAAGATCGGTGATAAGTCACATACTATGATTCCAAGATTAAGATTAAGAAATTTCAATTCTTAAACATGTGTATACAAAATATAATTGAAATAATACAAGCATGCAAGATCTTAAATAAGAGTGGCTCACGATATATCTACCATTTCCCATGGCGTATCTTAGGTACATTAAATTCAGTCACAGTTTAACAAATTTCTTATATTCGATCATTTACATTATCCAATTTTTTATTTTCCTTGTCCAATATTTTTTTTGCTTGATTGTGATAATTGGAATCTGTATTACAATTATCACAATGAAGCAACTCAAATATTTAATTGATTTTGCGTCGTCTAGTGAAGCGACACAATCAGTTAAATATTTGAGTTTTTGGATCCTGCCAGGGTTGCGGTATCCTGCCAGGGTTGCAGAATTTATTCGATTCCTTTCCATACAAAATTGTATGATTGATTGAATTTTGTATGAAAAGGAATGCAGCGTAAATTACGCAACTCAAAAAATGCCTCTCACAATTACGAATATGAATGTCATTAGTTTATTTGCTAAATAAATTACTTATCAGGTCTAGTCAATAATTAGTGAAAAAAATATTTAATAATATTTTATTTTTAAATGTGTCATAATAATTGAGCTTAAAAGTTGGCAATTAGACAGATATTTATAATCATCTTGTAGTATTCCCACTGCTGGGATAGTGGCTGCCGTTTTATGAGTGGCAGTGGGCGAAAAACCACAATATGCCATGCAGGCCCAATGCGGATTGCTCGACATAACAATGTCTTCTAATTTTTGGTTTTAGGACATTTTCACCGGTTTTCTCAAGATATTTTGGTAAAGTAATTTCTTCAAATTATAAGTTTATACTTTTCTTTTGTTTTGTGCTCTTTAGATAGAAATAATCGGCACATCTGCGTAGTTTCGCGAAATCATTTTATTTCACCTTCTAGTCATTTTGGTCAGTAAATGTATAAAAACACTGTCAAAATAACATCAGTACAATATAGAGGCAATTTTATATCAATGTAATCGACACGGTTGAGGCCAACGAGGCCAACTTATTTTGATGACCAAAACAAACCAATATTGATCTTGTTATAACTTGTTGTCAAATAACTTACTAATATCATAACATTGCGTTACCAGGTCAGTAGGAGCTCGTGGATCTATAATATCCGCCACACGTGTCGATGTACAAGGTTTAGCAACACTGGCCGAGTATGGTCGTGGATGGGTGACCTTAAAGCTGTCCGAACTGTCTGACTGTCATTAGTAGTTCTTAGACAGTCGTTAGGGTAATCAGAAGGCGAGAAATCTGACATCAGTTTGCCAAGGGGTGTCGTGTTACCCAGTTACGCAGTCACTCTGTGTAAATTACAGGTACTCAGTTTCATCCGGTTAGATTAAGGATCTGGTTAGAGGAAGCCGACTCCAACATAGTTGGGAAAAGGCTTGATAGGTTCATATCGTTACTAAATCAGAAACGAAATGGTAAGGGTTTTTGGATCCTGCCAAGCTTGCGGTTTCCTGGCAGGGTTGCAGAATTTTTTCGAAAGAGTCACCGCTGCCTTGGAACACAAAAGGCTTTAGTCTTTAGTAGGACACGGATGAGTTTTAGGCAGTAAGATTCTGACACGCCCTTCCGTTTGATGATTTCCCATCCATAAAAAGTATCATACATAGAAAACCCCATCCATGTTCCTCAAAATGCCCTTTCCGTTCCAGGGCTGCGGTGAATCTATCGAGCAAATCCCGCAACAAATATGGTGCCACAGTCGTTGTTTTATAATGTGCCAGTTACATCCAAAGAGGTTGGGTATAAAGCCGCCATAAGTAAAACCTCTTCACTGCCTACACACTAACCTTAATTCACCCAATAATCGTAAAGACGTATTCCAAAACATTTGACTCGGTTCTTCACTTGCCCTGATAAACACTCGCAAATTACAATTTACCCCAGTTAGGGGTCTAACGACTTATTAGATATTTTTCTATTGCTCTTTATGTAATTTCACAAAATCGCTCAGTACAAACCCACTGAGTTACTTCGTGAAAGAAATGTAATTTTCTCAACGTTGCTGTTCACTGATTTTTCAATTTAACGCAATTTTTTGTTGTGAATAGACTCGTAATGCAAGAAAACTTACGTAAGTAAAGCTCTTGAGTAAATGCTTAGTATTTATTAAGATGTTGAGTATTTAATTTAATGTTTCGTTAAGATAGACGATAAAGTTCGTAACGATATCTCAGGTTGAGTGGGTATTGATGGTTATCTTCAGCAAATGGTAGATCATTATCTAGTGTAGGTATGTATGTAGATAATAAACTTGTAGCACAGGATAACTCTCGACTTCTATTTATCCAGATATGAATATTGAGTATGGTATAATATTTCGCTTCTTTGCTTGAATAACGTGATAAGTCCAACAATTCATTTGTTTTTTTTTTTACTTTTCTTGAAAAAATAATATCGGTCACGGCGGGTTTACTTCAATAACGTGATTAGTCCGACAATTTTTTTTTTTTAAGGTTTTTTGAAAAATTAAATCAGTCACGGCGGTTTCAATTAACAAATAAAAAAAAATGATCGGACATATCACGTTATTGAAGCAAAGAGGCGGTTTGTACGGCAATAAACGCCCTCCTCTCTCCCTTCCCTCCCAGAACGTCACATCATAAATGTTAATACTGTACCGTTCCTCATTACTAAAGCAATCCTTCCGTTGATGGCTCCCATTATTCTGCCAACTAATATCAATATATAAAATGAAAACAAATATTCATATGCCTTTCGCAAACGGCGAACATTTTCATGAAACCTAGATATTTCATAATAAAATGAAAGAATATGAGCCCCATCTACTCCTGGCAACATATTTAAAAAGCGCACGATACATCATCGTTCGGAACACAGCAAAGATAAAAGTGCAAACAAAGCGATCTTATCGACCCAGCAGACGCAATGCGATCAGACAACACACAAGCCAAGAAGGTAGACCTGTATTCTTACCCTTTTAAACCCCTTTAACACATACGTGGAATAGCTTAAAGGGGGGTGCAGGAGATCATCTTACATTAGCCGCTTGCACTTAGTATTGCCAGAGGCATTCTAATAGTACCTCTCAAAAAGAAAACTAAGAAACAATAAGCCATACACCATATTGTTTACCCCAGCAATACAATACCGATGCTATCTCAGTCTATGAAATTGAATTTCAGTTTCAATTTAATTTCCAGAACTGTTGAGAGAATACTTCAAAATAAATATTAGTTTCTTTATTTCTGTGCTATGAGTAATTCCAAGGAAATTGATGAAGTATATTAGTTTTGTTTAATACTGGTAAAACATTTTGTTTGATGAATAACACTACCTTCTAAAGTAAGGTTGCGATTTCTTTTCCCTCTGAATTTTAACATAGTACTGTTTTAGTCACACAGATATTTACAACTGTTTTAATAAATACTTAACTAACTATATACACTTGAAATAAAAATAAAACCTCCCAACTAAATTAACCCTGAAATATGTCGTCAAAAAATTCATCCGCATCGCTGTCGACTGGAAGTGTACCCAATAGGCTGGCGGCATTGCCACGTTGTATGGCAATGTGTATTCTTTGACCAAGCTAAAAGCCAGCCCTTGGGTCACGAGAAGTGTCAACTAAGCGTCTTGAGAGATCTTTAAACAAGTTATGTGCACTCGGGAGAACACCTAAAAATAACACATTGTTGTGTCATCTTAACAACTCTTCAGTCCCCCGACTATACAGTGTCAATGGTATCATGATTCTACTGCGAGAAAGAGACGGAGAAATATGTATGGCACTATCCCGCTTTCACAACGGAGTCATAATGGCATTGGTTTGTCATAGTGGGTAAATTAAAATCACACGATGACGATTAACCTGAGCTGCTATTTTGACACACTATAGTTATATTATCCCAAATTAATCTTTCTAGTCTTTTCCAACAATATAGGTATCGACTTCCAGTCTAACCACACGCAGCTGAGTACCAGTATTTTGCATGGAGTGACTACCTATGTGACTTCCACAAGCTGGTAACTGAGTAATAAAACCTATTACTTGCTCAGGCTGACTGTCCGCTGAAGCTGAGGAGAGGAGCGGAGCGAAGCCGTACGAATATTAACCAATGGAATGTCATAAAATATCCGATTCGCTTCGGTGAACAGGGATTAGCGAACTAGTTTGGCAGTGAAGTGGGGATGCGGAGCGAGGAAGCGGAGTGGGGAAGCGGAACGGGGAACCGAAAAATACTTCCGGCCCACTCAAAGTACAACATATCTCTCCGCTCCGCTGCCACAGACAGGCAGCCTTCGATTAGTGTCGGTTTTCAGGCATCTGACTACCCATTACGAAAGATCAAGATCTACAACAGAAAACCGAGATCAACGGCTTTACATTCTTTCGAAACACGTAGGAAACCCGCCGTATGTCATTCATGGCAACCAAGAACCAACCTCGGCAATCGTAGCTTAACCCTGAAGTTCGACCCGTGCGGCTGTTATTATTGAGCCACGAGCCCTAACAGTTTCATACACTATAGTTATAGTTACCTAAATAATATGTCAAAAATTTTGCCCTCCATCTCAAAACAACAACAGTCTGCCCCTCTCCCTAAGATATTTACCAACGACACTCAATTACTGACTCAAATCACATATCACAAAAAGATTACGTAAAACTATCACGTATGCAGACTTATATTAAGCCGAAAACAGCCCAGAGGTCCTCTGTGATTTTGGCAAGCGTGCATCCAATGACACAAAATAGATAGGCACAGAAGGCTGGCTTCTTACAACAAGCGGATATATAAATGCGGGAAAAAATGGCGTCGTCAAAATGTAACGTAAATACATTAGGCTTAAACCGGTTAGTTATCAATTAATACCCAGTTTTCGGGACGAAAATGATCACAACATTAATGTATAAAATTGTAAAAGCTGCTTTGATTGGTTGAATGAATTTTCAGCAGGCAATCGCATCAATAATTTTATAATAAATTGTTTTACAAAAATCGGTGTTTTTTACTAGCCCATGATGTCCAAATGCTGGGCAAAACCTCCGCCATAGTAAATCCACTATATTCTTTTCCTGTGACACAGCGAACCAGTCTTCGCGGTGACCGTCTAGATCATTTTCTAACCGCTTTTTGGGCCAGCTTTGGTGACGCTGTGCATCATCTTTGATAATTGAGTGTTAATGGGTCAATACCATACGTGATCAATTTGACAAATAGTAATGTATTCATTCGCATTTTGAGCTAGTAGAGCGACTAGAAAATTCAAAGATTTTGACTATAAAGTGTTTAATGATTTGAAAATAATAACTTTAGATGTTTTAATCGATTACTGAGTTCTACTTCTCTTAATGGTAATGCTCGTTACTTCTTTATACCAAAACTTATTTATTACCCTGGATTAACACAAAAAAAGCATGTATTAAACATAATCTAAAACAGGTATTATGACCAGTTAATGGGTACAATACCATACGTGATCAACGTTTTGGTAAGGAAATCAACTGAACGACAATCCCCAGCAAATCCCAGTCACAGGCCTACTCGTGATTGCGCTTGCACTCGCTGTACGCTGTCTCGTATCTATGTACCTTCTGAACATCTGTATAGGTAGACCCATTTTATAGGTAGGTCTATATATGTTAGTGATCACATTAACATCTACCCTCTCATAAAAGCCAATGGACTCGGTTGCGCAATATGAGAACTGTATCGTTTTATTTTACTGTTATTTCACTTTCTATTTCTTCTCTAGTCAATCTGGTTGGTATTTAAAATATTGTTGGCTAACTAGGGATTAATAAATAGGAGGTAGCCAATCTCGTAATTGGAGTTAAAGTTCCTCGATATTTTAAAATTTTTTCAGGGACTATCAGCTTGAAAATGCTGCAATGTGGCTTTTCTTTGGCGTAATAATTATTTAGAATAGCTCCATTGCTGCATTTACACACAAAAGATCTCATCAATATTTCCTGAAGGTTTGGGTGGAAGGGTATCTATAGTTCACCCAAATCCTGGTGGTCATTTTTAAGTTCAATGGAATGGGGTGCATGTTTATCAACGAGGTGCAAAATAATCCAGGCATAGTCATTACGGTACATAGTTATGGACATATTTAACACGACTATGGTAAATCTTTATCTATGCATCTTGTGTGTCCGTTTATAGAGGTATGCAATACAGAGAGTAAAGTCCCACCCACTTCCATTACAAAGCGAGGATCCTCCGACCAGATGGTTGTTGTGTCTGGTGGGAAACTGCCTGATTGTTGATATTCGGACTGTTGTATATGTTCAAATCGCACGGAGAACTTTGCTTGCGCAATGCAGGATTTCGTTAAGTTAGTTCGTCGTAGATGGCGCTGCGGTTTTTTTGTTGCCGTACAAATTTCGTTTCTTTTGTTTTTTATGTGGCGGCATTGATGCCGCTACATCATTCCCCTCTGGAGACTGGAGGTCGATTGTGGGTGAGTCGTCCATACATCTTTGAAATGCTTGCCAGGCCAGTGGAAGGTTGGTTCCAGTGAGTCGGAACCGGAAGTCACAGAGTTCACAGTGAGTCGGAAATGTATGCGGTGCCCCAGTGAGTCGGGTTGATGATGCGGGCTCCAGTGTTAGATATTATAATAAATTGTATCTCAAGAGAGAAATAGGATATTTTGCATACAGGAAAGGCTTTACGGAAAAGAGGCAGTCTCTAATCTAGCAGGATCTAGAATCTAAAGTCATGTCTCTAATATAAGTTTTTAATATAATAACACAATCACAAATATGTAAATATTATTTTCCGTCGTCATTTCGCACCACCTACTACAACTGGAATAATTTTATTCGTAACTGTGGACTGATTAAAAAACGGATGAACATTTTTCTGTGACTATTCGGAGTTGCAGGAAGTTTTCTCAGCAAAGATGACTTTGACAAAAATGTATGCATCACTTAATTATTATGAGATTAACCTACTTAAACATCTGCAAGTATATCATTTTTTTCAAACCCAGCAAAATGTTGGAGTTTATTCTGCAAAATTCAAAATAATACTGGGCTTATCGCTCGCCATTTTTATTTTAAAACGTCGGTTACATTTTATTCACCAACATAACCCTAAACGTGGCACACGGCTGCCATTTGCGGACATCCGTACCAACCTAAATTTAGCATACTGCGCTGACCCCACAATCAGATCCCGTATTGAATAAAAACTCGTATTTGCACATAAACGGCGCTATCCACAAATACACGGCTCGAGTATCGGCGGGTTGACCTCTTTGAATCAATGATGAATCCAATTTCACCCTACCTTTACGAACGCGTCTCATTTGGTCACAGGTAAAAACATTTACGTGAAACACGAACCAACGGACCACTTTGTCACAGAGATTTACAGCTCGGAAATAGATTTATTATTCTTTTTGTGAACAACTATTGTGCCTCCCCCTTGGGAATAAAAAGTACTCGAGTGAGGAAAATGACCGAACTTTTGTCTTTAAATTATATCTGCCGCCCTTCAGAGGGGCAGTGCGCGACATTCTCGTTCGGTACAAGAAGAAACAGAAATTCTCTTTCTGTATTTATAATAGGTATATTACCTACAATAAAAAAGTTTGAATCGTTTGCGAAACACTGGAATATCTTTATTTTAATCTATGGCAAAGCAATTACCTCGGGCGACACATAAAATCTGAAGTGGTCGTAAAAATTCTGGAATCATTCATAAAACTGCTATCTAAAATTTCTTGAATCGAATTTTCAGCTAATTTGACAAATAGTAATTTATTCATTCGCATTTTGAGCTAGTAGAGCGTGTACAAAATTCAAGGATTATGGCTATAAAGTGTTTAATGATTTGAAAGTAATAACTTTAGATGTTTCAATCGATTACTGAGTTCTACACTTAATGGATTACCATTAAGTGTAGAACTCGTAACTTCTTTATACCAAAACTTATTTATTGCCCTGGATTAACACAAAACAAGCATGTATTAAACATAATCTAAAACAGGTATTATGACCAACTAATTGCCAGTTCAAACACCTAATCCACATCCCACTTAACATATCAAAACAGCGCAGTTATAATAATCGCCTTACTACAAACTTACGCTATACGCTCTTGAATCCCTACGAAATATACCGAGTGGCGTAGTTAAGCAACTGCAAACAAAAGCAGTTTGCATTACAACACCACTATTCATATGTTTGTATGTGTGTCTCTATGTGTCCAACATTCTCTGTCTCGCTCATTAATTCAAGTATGAATAGCGCAGAAATTTGTGTCAGAGTAAACTCTTGTGTCTCCGTTTGTGTTGCCGAGGACTGGGGCTTAAGACGGATTTACTGGGCAGACGGAATTCAGACACCTTGTCGTAACTTCTTAGTGTGTTGGACGGGGGAGCTTGTTTAGGTTGGCTGCTTGAATTATCGTAAGAAATACAATATGTATGATAATGTGTTTCGATTGTTTTGGAGTTGAATGTGATAATTGACAAAAATGTGAAGTCAGAGCTCAATAAGAAAATAACAAGTATGTAAAGAACTATTTAGGTACTTCTTTTCAAAGACAAACAAAGAAGCACAGCCATACATAAAATACAGATGTCAGCTAGATAAACAAACACGTTAAAATAACATCAAATGCCAATGATAATATCTGACATGAAATGTATTTTACAGCAAGAATAACAAGCATAGATCGTAAAACATTTGTATAAAAGAAACTATTTCCGATATCAATGTTAACTTAATAAAATATACAACAAAAACGACGTCAAAGAATGGTTTTCCTATCCATTGGAAGGGCAAACGTTCGCAAACCGAGATAAACAACTACTTTATGAAGGTATTATATAAAACGGTTGTATTAAAAATCAGTTGCAAACATGCTTTGTATTCAGCGTTCGCCCGCAGCCGTATCGGGGAACACTAAAATTTATTTTGCACTCAAAAGGGAAATGAGATTATGTTTCAATAACAAACATATCCGGGACTACACGTTGCAGGAATAAAAAGTCACATCCTGGAAATTTATTTACCGCTTTCGAACGAACTATTCAGTTCGGGGGAATTTTATACCGGGCCCGGCGTCACTCGTTGAATATCTTATTTTTACAAAAAACGTGACACGCCGGAAAGTTTTCAATTTCCTCGTGCTACTGAAAATAATTCGGTAGTTATCAATTTTGTTCGGGAGGGTAATGTTAAGTTGGCGTTTCTGAATATTTTGTAAGAAGAAAATACTGTTAAGGAAAATTATTCAGGATGAAAAAAATACTGATGTCGACATCCTTTTACAACCTTAACAAAATTTGGCCAGTCGAAAAAAGCTGGTAATCATTTCCCAAAGAGAAATATTTCTTTCTTTTCCCATCGAAATCGACGGCAACTTTGTATGACACAGGTACCCAGAAAAGGACAAAAAAACTCATAAAAACTTTTGCAAACTAACCCGAAACTCCCATTAAACCATATTAATCTGGGAATTTAACTTGTTACAGTCACATAATATAACATAAACGGTGCGCTTTACCTCTCTTTAAAAAGGAAAGGCTTCTGTAATATTTCGTTATATACTTTATTAGTACGAGCTACGCTTGCTACGGCGTAGGCTTCGTAGCAACTATTGTGCTACGCGATCGTAGTATAATAAACCATTCGGCTACGTTACGACTCTACGCATTGCCAACACCATTATTGAATACATTTATAGTTATTTAACGTTTATTATATGTTACTGTAAAAGTCCGTTCTATGTTAAATCCTAATTAAATGTTTCAAAAATATTTATCGCAATTCCATTAATATCGAACGGTCGAAAAATCAATTTAAAAAATTTAAAATAAAGGCCTTATTTTACCTTTTTAGTATCAATTACTTGATTCTTCACAAAAACATTACGTAACAATGGCTCAATTTTCTTCCGGACATTGAACAATATTAGAACAATCGCTTGTTCAACGAGTGCTTTTCTGAAAAGTTAACGAGCTATTAAAATTAATTTTAGTAATGGGTAACAAGTTCTTAGAAAACGAGTTAGTTTTGTTTTTGATTTTATTCATCATCTGGATAGTATTTTCCCAACTATATCGGGGGCATATTGCTCGCAGAACAGATGGTCGATGGGGCCGAAAAGTTCTGGAGTGGCGACCGCGTACCGGTAGACGCAGCTTTGGAAGGCCTGGTGAGGGTCGCGGGAAGCCGATGGGTGCGAGACGTACAGGACCGGTTGTTGTGGCGACACTTGGGGGAGGCATATGTCCAGCAGTGGAAGTTTTTCGGCTGATATGATGATGATTATGATCGGGGTAGTCAGTCAAACCGGCGGAATATTAGTATTTTAGGAGGAGCGACAGACTATCTATCCCCCACACGGAACTAATTGGCAAGACTGGTGTCCGAAGAGTTGGCCACAATATCGCTGTAATATAAAGAGTACGTATATGTGCTCTATAGCACTGACCAAATCCTGATATGAATTTCTAATGCCTGCTTATTCATTTGTGGTGTTCATTAATTCATATGATAAATTATTAATTACGTACTAATTGAAGTGATTTCACAAATACATTAGGTGTAATGATTGAAAATTGTTTCATTGCGATAATTCATATTGATTTGTACTTTGTACCTATTAAGGTAAGAACCCACAAATTAATGCTTTTTTTTTTAGTGATGGGAAATCATCAAATGACTTCTTCCGCTCTGGGTGGAGCGGAAGGGCGTGTCAGACTCTTACTGACTAAAACCCATCCGTGTTCCTTCTAAAGCCCTTTGCGTTCCAGGACCGCGGTGACTCTTTCGAACAAATTCCGCAACCCTGGCAGATCCGCAACCCTGGCAGCACAAATTAATGCTACGACGTTTTTTAACATCAATCCTAGTATTTATACGAATAAAGAAGTGAGAATCAAGAAAGCCATTTCAGAGAAGCTGAGGCCATAGGAAGAGCTCGTGGCTAAATAATAACAGCCGCAAGGGACGATCTTCAAGGTTAAGCAACACTTGCCGTGTTGCTTAACCTTGAAGCCGCCCATTCATTACATAATTGAAGGCATAACAGAATGCCTTGTTGCATTAAGTTCCCCCATGTACAGCTACTGTAGTACATGGGCGAACTTAATGCAACAAGGCATTCTCTACCAGTCAACTAATCGGTTAAAAATATCCTGTAGCAGGAAACGACAAATAAAAAATAATAATTTGGTTTCATATTTGAAAAACTTGTAGGGTTCGCTACGTTAATAGCACAATGAATATTGTTCAATAGTCAAAATGAAAGGCGTGGCAATTGATTCTGTGTAAATTACCTTAAGCTTCACTTATAAAAAAAAACTTTAAAACTAATTGATCAGTAATATACCTTCCAATTAGCAGTTTCTTAATTCAAATTTTAAAGTATTCAAATATTTCGTTATTTTTTTTAAATAAAGCGGATTGTAATTATAAAATAATAATAATATATCATTTTTTTCATTTAACAAAGACCCACAACATATATATCTTACAGACTATCATACATATTTATCAAATACAAACAAAATCAATCAATCAATCAATCAAAATGGAATGGAATCAATTATGCATCAAAAGATAAACTTACAACAAGTAACCAAAATGATAAAAATGTATTCGCCTAACTCCCGTCAAAGCTTCCTTTGGCAAGTAATCGAAGTTTAAAACGGTATCGGTACACACGGAATACTTAAAAGTTTAACCCTGTAGTAGTCGCGCGGGCTACATACGAGTACGTAGTCCAGCCATACAAATTGAAGAATATCTTAAAAACGGTTAGCTTTAGCTTTTTGCGCCTCTAGGTACTTTCAAACCAACGTATGAGTATGTAGTATAGTATCGCACTAGCGCCTGTCGCCAGTGGTTGTGTCACAGGAGCTCGTCAAGATGGGCTGGACTACGTATGTAGTCCGCGCGACCGAATACGTTAACATTTTTTATAGTATAGATTACATCGTTTTTATTAATTTTATGATAAAATAAACTTTAATCCCTTATTCCAACTTTGTTTATTTATGCCGGAGTGTTGTAATGTAATGTAAAATATTTTTTTCTGAATAAAAATGGATAATCGACATGCTGCACAGATTTAATTATGGTTGGCTGAGGTTGATGATGAAAATGAAAATTATCGGGCTAAGTCAAGCTCTGACGAGGAAGTTGATCGTTTAGAAGAGCAGGATCAGCTCAGAATCCGAGCAGGAGCAGGACATACCAGGCGAGGGGTCAAACGAAAGCACTGAAAATGATGAGCCGCCTCAGCGAATCCGGTACACTGACTTTTATACCGGAGTTGACAATGCAGTGTGGTCAAAACCATCCATCTGAACAGCATCAAAACAAAAACTATACACCTGCACTCAAGGCATTTTGCATTTATACTGCAAACAAAAAGTATGAGAGGGTTCGCCGACGTGATTTCCTGATCGACTTGGATGAAACCATAGATAGGGCTCATAAGAGAATTGAAAAAAATCACTGCCAAGACTTCTAACAAACAAGATAAACGACTTTCTAGGAATTATGTACATATAAACCCAACCAGCAACCTCATGTGCTGAAAATAGTAATATAAGTTAGTTCTTAGTACATAATTTTTTTGTGATCTCAATCAGAGCAAAACACTGTGATTTTTGTGCCAATTTAGAGAAGTTTTTTGTTTTTGTTGATTATTGATACACAGAGGTTGTGATTAGGTTTTGTTGATTATAATCTAGTTAAGAAATAACTGGATATTTTTAAATGTTACAATAAACAAATGTGCATAATTCATTGTTTTACTTCAATTTGAAAATGGACTACGTATGTAGTCCGCGCGACTCCTCCCGGTACTTTGCGGTACGCGACTACTGTAGGGTTAAAGACTGCAAGACTAACATTCCCTCTGCCCGCTTGTACAACTGGCGAGCGATAAAAAGTTGACGCACTCTTTCTAAATTCACTAGTGGAAATATTGAGTTCTCTCGTGTATCCTATACTTTGGTTTTCTGGTGGGAAGTTTAAGGCTTAGTTGTGTCTACTGGCTTTGACCACACTTTGCGGTAAATCTATAGTAAGATAAACGATACGTCCTTGATCACATAATTAATAATAATAATAAATAATAATATCTTGGGACAACTCACACACGGTCATCTGATCCCAAACTAGGCAAAGCCTGTGCTATGGCAACCAGACAACTGATAAACATACTTATATATTTCTAAATACATACATATTATAGACAAATTACACCCAGACACAGAACAAATGATCATGCTCATCACACAAAGATTTATCCTGAGTGGGAATCGAACCCACGACCTCCGGTTTAGCAGTCAGGGTCACTAACCACTCGACCAACAGGCCAGTCAATGATGATAATCATACCATCTAAGTGACGGTGTTTGATAACAACTGATGATCGACACATGATATGATGGGATGTAATATATAATGTATGTTTAACCTATGTGTGTAGTATGTGAAGTTCAATAGTAGTAGTAGTAGTTTTTTTTTCAAAATTTACTGGTTCGCGTACGAGCTAGGGATACCGATTTCTCAAAACTCCAATAATGCAGTTTTAGTTTTCATCAAAATCAGGCTCCGGACTCCTTTCAGTGTTTTTCGTTATTACTCGTAGTTTCAGATTTGGCCATCCACGCACACTTGAAAAATTCACCCTGTACACAATAAGCGTTAATTCATAAAGACATTAACTCACGTTTTTTTTTTCATGAAAGCAGAAATTATTAACGTATGCTCATAATATGAGGTCCCTGACCTAAAAAATGTTTGTTAAAACAATGTTGCATTTAAAACCTTAAGTGTTACTAACACAATATCTTTGAAACATAAAGCTTATCGCCTCAAAATAAAACAAACAAGGATTTTCTAATCAATTTTATTCATTTCAATGTTTTTACAACTCTCGTTACAAAATTTTTAATTAGTTAGTTAGGTTATTTTGTATGTATTAATTAGCTTTAGTATAGTATAACTATCTTAAAACTATTTACATCTACTAAACCTAAGTATGTACATATACAAAAACAAAGTACACTCAGGCGTCAAAGTATTCCTCCGCATCGCTGTCATCCGGAAACGTGCCCAGAAGACTGGCAGCATTGCCACGTTGAATGGCAATGCTAATTCTTTGAGCAAAGATCGAGCCAGCCCTCCGGTCACGCAAAGTGTCGATCAGTCGGCGAGATATGTCCTTTAAAAGGAGACGTGCACTCGGACCCCATGATCCAAGCGTTTCGACCCCAAACGGCTCAAAACTGTAATAACATAATATAAAAGTTACATAATTTAAAAGCACACATTAAACAGAAACAAAACAATTAGTTACCTCAAACATCACTTTGTTAACCAAAATTAATAAATGCGCCACACTCGCCACCAAAACTGACCGTACGCGTTCGTTAGATCGATGTCTATTAGTGACGTCATAAATTAGCACATATTATGCTAATGCTGGCTACACGCGTCGCGATCGTCGTGCAAAGTGAAGTCTCATTTGTCATGATAATGCGCAGGAAGTTTGTAGCCGGCCTAATTATCGGATGCGCTGACAGCACTAATTATTCATAATAGATAGTGCGGTTTTAGAGGTATTGAAAAAGGGTGTTTGAAATGGAGTGTTAATTTATGATAATAATATTGGCTTAGTAGTTCTATTGAAAGTTAATTGTTGACATGAAAATATAAAAATAATAAGAACCTCCCGACCAAATTTCGACCACAGTGGCCAATATCAACGGAGTCTATATCGCCAAGATTGCAGGAGATATTATAGTGCCCAAGTGTGTGCGAAATCACAGGTGCTCTCTCTCTGTTCCTTTACCCATTTAGTCCGATGGAACAGCATCCCGACCCGACCGGGGAGAGATTGGGCTCAGGACCAACGAATTTAAGTGCTTTCCGAGGCACAGGGTATTACACCACCAACTTCAAACTTCGAGCAATTCCTGAAAGTCTTATTAAAAGAATGGATAGTGACTAGGTGCTCTTTAGCCATTCATATTCAACCTCGTTTAATTAATAGTACTTATAGGTATGGATTCTTCGCAACTGGCAACAGTTGAGTTGTACTTTCAAACATAAAACCACGATAGAAGTTTCTAATTCAGAATAGAACAATTCCTTAACGCAAAGTGACACTTGCAAACATCTAACCACTACTAAAAATTCCAACATTCCATTACACATACATACATAATATGTACATTTTATCCAACATTTTTCAATGAAAGCGTGTATAATGTGTATTCCCGTACGTTTCACGTGATTTACTACAGCCAGTACCAGCAATCTTGCATTGTTTTATTGTTTACCACGTTATTGTACAAACGAGTAGAATAGGGTTGATGAAAACAATGTTTTTTTCTTTTATTAAAAAAAATAGAATTCCATTTTTTATAAATCGAATACAAAAATTCGAAAAAAAAACATCTTAAAACATTGTGAGCATACATGAATTGTGGCAGCCCCATCAAGTTAAAAAACATTTGGCCTAATGCATGTTGCAAATGGACAGTAAAAGCGATCTTTCACTTCTTTGATTTTGCTGCAACCTGGATTGAATATCGGAATGTAACTGTTAAACGTGGGCTACCAAGAAATAATATAATGTAGTACCTAGATTTTAAGATGGACTTAGCAAAACACTTGATTTATTGAAAATACTAGTTCTGCAATGTTCTAGCCCCAGCACTGTCATCGTCTTACTCGAAACAGCTTTGTCCAAAGTCCGAGACCTGTACTGTCTGTAACACAAGACGTTCTAAATGCCGGTTGAGTGGCTGCAACAATCTCACATTCATTAAATGTTCAACATGTGATTTTATTGTTATGTTTGTAAGTCAACCGAAACTGTTTTTACGATTTCCATACTATAAAAATTGAAGTAAAGTATTACATGATTTAGTTTCATTATTTTTGGTAAAAATGCCCATATGTATGCACCCATACCAAAAACCAAATGGATCTGACAAAATTTGACAGTCTGGGTCTCAGGAGGATAATATCTATTTGACTAGGCCCTAAGTATAGAACTTAATTAACAATAAGTATAGACGATAAGAGATCGAGCATGCCGTACAAATGAACGCAATGTTCGCGTATTCGCGCGATGATCGCTGTCGACGGCTGATGCTAACCCTTACATACTATGTTCACAAAGTTATCGGCAGCCTCAATAAATAAAATAGACAAGAGAATGCACTTGAAAAGCAAGGATCCCCTCCATTTTGCTATAGATTCTTCTTAGTTTTTTTTTTCAAATGTTGTCGTACTTTTTATTTATTTGTTCAAATCATATTTTTTTAGAACATAGTTGCCTACCCTATCTGTTCCTGGCAGTAATGGAAAATGAATTGAACACTCATAATGTCGTACTTGTACCATAAATATGATTTGCTATACAATTTACGTAATCCCGGAAAATATAGCAACGGTTTTTATTTTACGTTCATAAAAATAATGCTTGAACAGTGAATTTGTTATTTAACTTTTATTAGTTACGTATTTTTCATCGGTATTCGGTAGTTTGCAAAAAAATGCTGTTTTGATTGTTGCAATATTTTAAACGCATTACCAATTTTTTTTAAATCGCCTAATATGTAACATGGGTATGTTACATACATATTAGACGATTTAATAAAATTTGGTCACTGTTTTACCCACCCCAGAATAAAATGACACCGTGCGTAGTACGCCGCACGTCAGTGGTAACAAAACCAGTAGGTACATATAAGCTGGTACATTCGGATTACTAAATTGAACTTACTATGTCTTCAGGTATTATTTTGCGTATTCCGTACGAGTTTCATCAATTCGCTCGTATAGCTTGTGTCGACTCCTCTGGTGGAAACTGGTGGTTTGGGACACTGGAGCAAGGCAATTATGTCAAAACTTTTTAAACCATAAAAAATTGATTTGTGCACTACGGGTAAGGTATCGTATATCAATAAATGTGTTTATATCTGTGCCAGGTGTTAAATATATCATCATTTGGTTGAAAAAAAACTAGGAGAGCAGTTTTTTTATAATCTGAGAAAATATATAGTTTGAATCTATAGTTTGCGAATCAAAATCTATTACAATTCAAACGAATACCAAAAGAAAACCGGCGGCAAACGTCGAAGAGGGTATATGGTATTGACAATTGACATTTGTCGGCGGTGTTGCCAGTAGTAACGTGAAATAGTCCTATCCGTAACTATCTATAAATTCAATCATAGTTGGCTCGTTTTATAGAAAAGAAAACAGGCATAAGCCGCTTATAAAAACAAAACTCATAACGGCGTTTTGTTTTTTTTTATGCGTTTAGCTATTTTTCCTTTTCTGATCTTTGTTAATATTATATGGCAACATTAAAAGGTATTTTAGAGNAAATCAACAGAAAAACTTCCATTTAAGATTATTTCTCTACTTCTGCTATAAAAACCTATTCAAAATTCTTAATTTTTTTTAATTAAATGAACTGCAATAACTGTATGTTTGTACTCCGTGGGGTAAATTTTGTCCATCTCCTTTAAATAATAGCCTAATATTAGGTATATATTTAACATTACATAAAATTTCTCTCGCTTATTACCTGCTTCCATTTGCTGAATAACAAAAGAAGTAAAAAGACGTCCACTGTTATACATATCAAGGCTCCCCTAAAAACCGGCCCAGCAACCGTCGAGACACGAATAATATAAACTGGAAACATTGGAAAAACACTGTTCCGTAATTGATTCTTAATCCCCCCATTTAAAACAAATCGTTTTGAAACATTTTAATATCGTTCAGTATTAAAAAGGGCTACGTTAAGGTAGAAAAAGGATTTTTAATTATTAAAATTGTAAGAACTGTAATGGCTTTTGTTAAGCAATAACTTGTAAGAAAGCTGGATGGAATATCTTGGCGAGAAAAACTGTTACAATCTATTTTGATAGCGTCCTTCTTTCATTACTATAGAGAACAAATGCACTACGCAGAAATGTCACAGGACAGGCATAATGTGGATCTGCCCATATTACTTTTTTTTTTCTTTTTTCGTGGCTTTGCTCTGGGAAGCAAGACCGATAGGACAGGTAGTGGTATAATTGATTTTTAAGTAAGTTGTTTCGGAGTTTGAATCAACAAACCGTTACATACAACATACACCATGTTAAATATTTTAAACTTCATAAAACGATTTAAATTTTAATCATTGTTCCTTGCACGTTAACACCCAACTACTTAATAGAATTATTTATTTATCTAAACTGCATACACAAAGGTACAATCGCGGAATTATTAGCTTTGGCATTCTCTACCAGTCAACCAAGAGTAGTGAAGAAATAGCATAGCAGGTATTAGGTTTTTTTTTCGAAATTAGGTATTTTACTTCGCTGTAACCAATGCATGGTTACAGCGAAGTAAAATACCTAATTTATATCCATACTGATATTATTAATGCAAAACTGTGTCTATCTGTCTGTTTGTTACTTCTTCACGCTTAAACCTCTGAACCGATTTAGTTGAAATTTGGTAAAGAGATAGTTTGAGTCCTGGGAAAGAACATAGGATAGTTTGTATTTCAGAAATCATCCGTTAAGGGGGTGCCAAGGAGGTAGAAGTTTGTATGGCACTCCGTCATTATTAAAACTATGATCCTTTGTAAAAATTACAAGAGTAAGCGCATTCCATTAAAAAAAAACACTGAATAATATAAAAGGAAGAATGAACAAAGTCAGACGTATGAGAAGGACAGAGTAGGAGAAGATTATTGGAGCGTAATGTAGAACGAATTGCGTTAACTCTACATAAACAAAAATCCCGAACACTGTACTGTCTCATGCGTAGGAAAAAGTAGATCAAATAACGTACCGTTTTCAAGAACATAATATAATCGATATCGCTTACCACATCACTATGACTTGAGTCGATGTTATATTATATACTTACCACTGCCGGACCGGCCGTGCTGCCTCCAACCGGCCGCAATAGGAATTATTTTCATGCAAAAATAATCCACTGTCAATAAGTTTTAATTTTTTTGTTGTAACTTTTTTTTTTATATTAAGGCCCTGTTCCACGAACTCCGAATAGCCATAGCCAATCACCGAATTAATTCGAAAATGGAACATGTTATGTATGGAATTATCTGCCTAGTAAGTTAACGGGAACTTAATCGGAGGTGGTGAAACAGGCCTAAATATATTAATCTAATATCGTTGTAATTCGAGTATTTTTACCCCGCGCTTTAGTTAAACTTAGTATTAGTTACCTGTAATAGGTAAATATATTAATTTAATATCATTGTAATACGAGTATTTTTACCCCGCGCTTTAGTTAAACTTAGTATTAGTTACCTGTAATAGGTCCAAGTTAATGCTAAGACTTTTGTTCTTTCAAATAGTATTGCGTTCTAATGGACTAATCATAGAAAGCATGCACTTGTGTGTTGTAAACTGAAAAGCCTAAAAACGAATGTATTTACGTTATTACACAATTTGAATAAGATCTCGTTGTTTACACTTGTTATGTTAATAAAGATTTTGATAAATCAAATCAATCACTCAACTAACTTAAACAAAGGCGAGAAATAAACAAAAGCTTAGTGAAGCCTTTTGAAAATAAAAGGAAAAGTACTGTTAAGAGTACTTTTTCTTTCTTACACACTATATTGCTGACGTAGGTGCTATTTAAATGTTAACAAAGAAGTGTTTCTTCTAAAGGTATTTTTTTTTCTATTCTCTTTATAAATAATAAAAAAATGTTTCTTTAATACATTGCGCAAGTCAGCGACGAACGTTGAGTTGAGATACAAATATACTTTCAAACATTCACGAACTAACTATGGCGGGCGCCAGATAAATTTGCAAAAAAGTTCATTGCCCCTTCCTTAATATCTCTGCGTAGGTACCCGGATAATAAATTATGAATCGTTTTTCTTTACTAGAAAAAGTAGAGGGTCACGATAGATGTCGATTCAGGATAACTTTACGTCATTACTTCTGTTTTCGGAATAAACTATGTCAATAAATGTATGAGGGTCAATGACCGTTATTGCACGTTTATCTGGTTTCGACTATAGCACTCGTAAAAACAATTTAATTCGAGAAAATAGTTCTTACCGTCAACTGTTACGAGTACATTTTGTTTCATATTAAAGAGGATATTACAATAAGCCATCGCTGGTCAATATATCTATGGGAAATAACTATGTCATGTTCTGAACAGCGGGTGAGCCTTACAGCACCAGCATTGGTGCTATTTTGTAAAAAACCGTGAAAACTAAACTGAAGTGAACATGAAATAAGTACCTCAGTGTCAATCCATGTAATCAAGTTGGAATGACAGCTCACTTCACGCTCACTCCACCAAGGGCTCTGCGCAAACGGACCACCAACCACAGCCACTGGTGGCTGTTGCGCGCCACGTTCTTTGGTACCGTGCAAAAGAAGGTCCACTCGATTCGATTCCATTAAACAGCTTGCCACCAGTGGCTGTGTTTGGAGGCCCGTTTGCGCGGAGCCTTATTTTTCATGCTAAGATGTTTACAGAACTGACCGGCTGGTCTAATTCGATTAGATCAAATATGACAAGCTCTGCTGATTTTAATTTTAACTTGAAATAATCATAACGACAAAACAAGTGAACAAATCAGCGCATAATGTTTTTATTTCACTAAACAATCGACACATTCTTACTTATAAAACTTGCTTGAATATTCAAATCTAGACATAACAAATCATGAATAAAAAAAACACTGTAGGTACTGTCTGGCGCCGTTTATTTATGAACAGCGTCACTCCTAATATTAGGGTGTCTCGCGACGTATAATTTGTCACATAAAAAGAGAGGGCCTTAAAAAACAAGGGTCTCGTCTCGAATGCCTAAGGCAGTTTTTTGTCATGGCAACCCCTAAAATGCCAGTGTTGTCATGGTCGTATAATCCTTAACTAAGAAGAGGCTAATAACCCTTTAAATACCCGCAGGTGACGGAGGAAACTGCCACAAGCTTGGGCCTTTTATTTCAAAAATGATTCGTCAAGTATGGGCTCAGCTCCGATATACGGGGTCCTTTTTTTGTGCGAAGTACTTATTATCTTGAACAATCTCACGAAGTTCAAGTATAGGAAATAAAAACTTTGTGAAAAGAAAAACGTGTGGCAGACGTCCGACAGAAGTGATAAGCGTCTGTCTGAAATACGACTAGCACTGTGGGTTACGACATTTTTTAATACTTAAGAAAAGTATTAAAAAATAATTGACAATAACAAATTGAAGTAGAAATTAGTGGTAAAGAGACATCTATTTTTACGGGATCCTGCCGTTTTGCC
Organism: Mamestra configurata; assembly: GCA_002192655.3. Lineage (NCBI taxonomy): Eukaryota > Metazoa > Arthropoda > Insecta > Lepidoptera > Noctuidae > Mamestra > Mamestra configurata. Next base: position 23,603 of record NDFZ01004579.1, read on the forward strand.
GAAAAGATTTTGACAAAATTTTACTACCCAAACAAATTTTAGCAACCTTTTTTATACCATTGCAATATTTCGAATGATTTTAGTACGCATATTTTTATTTGGTCAAATTTTTACTTGGCATATTACCAAGTATAATGTCATTATGGCATTTTGTCTTTAATCAAATGATTTATTACAGCAAAAAACCTCAGACAGTAAACGTTTGGTGAAATGATTAAGATATTGTTTTTAGTAGGTTACCCGGAACTCAACTATTTAGAATAGGTTAATTTATTCTTTAAATAAAATGAGTAGGTTAGGTTAGGTTAAAACTGTGACCTGCTACGACCAGAAACGACTTGCATTAATAGAAAAAAGACATTGTTTTTAGTATGTTACCCGGAACTGAACTATTAAGATTAGGATAATTACTTATTTAAAAAAAAAAAACTGTTATTCCAACTGAAATATTTGACTAAATAAAAAATGTTAAAAGTACTAGTTGGTAAACAAGTTATAGTTTAAAAGTTCATTTCCCAAACATTAGGTTTGCGTTACAATTTTTTGTGAATAGATTTTTTGCTAAGTAATAATTTGGCAAATGAAATTATGCGAAAAATTTTTTTTTTGAAATTTGTCAAATTCCTTTCGGTCAAACAAGGGAGACCCTATTTTTACACTGTGGGAAGTTTACAGAATAGACCGAAGCGACAACGGTTACATAAAATAACACCGTACCTACCTACTTTAAAAAATCATCACAATTATCTCATGGTAAATTATATTATTTCAAGTAACGTTTGTAATAATTCAGGTGCAAAACAAGGCAAAAAAGTATTTACTGAGTTTCGTGCAAAATATATTTGAGCTGCAATTGTTACCTAATGTAAAAAAAATAAAACTTCCTGCAAAGTTGAAGCAAAACTCGCACAATATTTCATACTGGGTGTCAAAGTTAATATTCTATACGCTCTGTATCAACTAACCAACTATTTCCACAGCAACCAGTAACTCATTTTACAAATCTGTCATTTTATTTTTTATTTTATTTTATTTGGGAAAACAAACAATCGTACATTGTATATTATAACTAAAAAAAACATAGTATGCTATATGTAAATGTACAATCCACTACGTTTCCACATGTTACTAAGTTAAATAAGATACAGTTTTGGTAAAACTAAATAAGATCAAAACAACAATACAATTATTCGCTAACTTAAAATCTAATTGTCTAGTCATGAAATAAATTAGAGCAAACTTTTTCATTAAAGTACAATTCAGCTTTATTTTGATATTTCTCTTAAAACTCTTAACGTCTTGCTATGAACTAAAATAATAATAGTCAAAATAAAAATAAGAAGGGAAATAGAAAAACATATTTCGAGTGAAAAGATCCACATTAACATGTACGAATGAATCGTAACTTATGGTGAGAAAAATACGGCTGTCCTCGCGCGGCAGGATTATTAATCAAAAGTATTTGATACGAGAAAAATATGAATTTCCTCGTCGGTCGCCTGGCTGCTTAAGTGATACCTACCACGGATATCAAATTAATAATTTATTTTTCTTCGCTAACGGCATTTCCCACAAACATTATTTGGTTTTTACTAACTTAAGAGAGTTATTAAAATATCTGCTTTTGACAGGTTTGAAAAAAATAAAAGGATTTTCTTGTTAATAATTGGGTGATGGCAGACAGTATAAAAAGAAATTCCAAACATAAATCTTGGTCGCGTTCGCGTCTTGTCCTTCAATATAGAGGACGTAGCTAAAAATGTGATGAGTCCGTACAATGTAGTTTTTTAGGCCATTTGTAACACGCTTTATGAAACTGGGAAAAATCCTATCACCATTGTGTATTTTTTTTTCTTGATAAAACATGACAGTAAATTATTATTCTTCTACTCTAATAAAATAGTAACAAAAGAATAGCTCTCGTGATTTCTGCTCTATAGAGCTATATAAATAAAACATCAATACAATAATTGGGTTTAAGAAAACAATTTTGTTTCCCCATTTTCGATAGCCAAATACTTCCATTAACCAATAATAACACTATATTTCGCATTTGAACATAATAAATGAATTAAATAATCTATTATAATATTGCTACATTAAAACTTATTTTTGGCAGACCCACAACAATAATGTGATAGATACTGATAGTCAGACCTGACCTGACTACCATGTTACCCAGTTAATGGGTTGTGGAGGTCTGGTAGGCAGCCGCTCCGCGTAAAATTCTGGTATTCAGCTGAATCCGGTTCGACAGGAAGCCGACCCCAATATAGTTGGGAAAAGGCTAGGCAGGTGTTGATGACTGATAGTCACTGACGGTACACTCAAAAACGACGAACTTAAGGTCATAGCACACGTATCGATTAGGAAAGGAATCGTCACCGTATCAACTCGAGCCGTGCAGTATTCCTTGTATGAAACTCCCTACTGCAACTAATCGGAATCGTAACGTAATCGCCTCGCATCGGGGCAATACGGCAATAAAGGCGACACGGTAACGACCCCTTTCCGAGTTGATATGTCTGCTATGACCTAAACTCGTAGAAAGGTTTTGACAGGAAGTTTTGTTTTTTTGTTTTTTATTTGTATATTTCTTTTATATACGCTCCGTAAGTGTATCCGTGGCACGTGACTGGCCCTATCAGAATACCAGCGCTGCGTTATTTATTTTTTAGATATCGCAGCATAAGCTGAGATTTTGAATAATTATCTGTGCGAGGCCACTTTAACTAAACAGTATAATTATTTTATTATACTGTTTAGTAGTTTTATTTTACTGGTTTGTTTGTCTTTTGCGAGTTCCAAATAAACATTTTTCTTTCTTTCTTTCTTTAATTTCAAAACAATGAACTAACAATGTGCTTTGTCAGATATACAGTTTTTTGTAATTTATAGTGATTGTTTGTATTCAAACATATTGACACATATTCAACTTGTAGAATAGGTGCAAGCAATTATAGGTGTTCATACAGCTTCTACTCTTTCCCTCAATGATAACTGACACCCAAGGGGAAAATGAAGTGCCCCATTCCCAAACAGAATCCACACGGCACAATATTTTGCCAAAATATTATCTGATAATTAACTCGCAAAATATTCCCCATATATTTTGGCAATAAATTATAATATTTGTAATTAGTTTGCAAGCACGTACCAAGCGGTCCCTTCCGTATCCTTCTATTTGAGCCACAATTGTACCTACTCAATTTTAATTATGTTAAATGAATCGTAGCTATGGGAGAATAAATGGGTTCTGAAATAAATTAATGCTAATTGGAGAAGAGTTTGAAAACTGATTGGTAAAGTTTATTCATAAATAAAGCAGTGCACAGGTGTTTTGATTGATAAAGGATGCCTTTAACTTTGAGACGTTGATTAGGTGAAACTTATACTTCCCTTGAGCTGCGTGCGCGGAATTTGATACAGATACCATAAATGGCATCACACACAAGAACAACGCAATTTTCGTATCTTATCTCGACAAAAAAAAGTAATTGTTTATCGACTCCATTTATGTATTTTGACTTGATTTTTTTTCCGTGACATGGCCGGTCTAAAAATCAAAAGGCATAACGTGTGTAAAAAAAAAATAACAAGGAGGTTACATTGGACTTAGGTTTCATTTTGAGGGAGAAATCTCGTATTTTAAGAAGCGTTCGCAGTCGGAACCTGTCAAAAACACCTCTAATGTCCCTGCATTTTGGCGAGCTTTTGTCAACTGTACTGCCGTCATAAGAAAAAACCGGCAAAGTGCGTGTTGGAGCACGCACAGTGTAGAGTTCCGTAGTTACCCGTCTCCTAAACCATACCAAAAAAATAGTAAAAAGTACATGGAAAAATGGTTTTAGCCAACCCTCAATATTTTTAAATTACCTATCCATCGACACCCAATACCAAGTAGTAGACGATAAAAAAAAATCATCGCTATTTTACATGTAAAACCATAAAAAATTTATTTCAAGATTTTATTTTACCAGTTTGTCGGCGTGATTAATATGTACCAAATTTCAACTTTCTAGCGCTAAGCGTCTCTGAGCTCAACCGTGGACGGACAGACAGACAGACAGACGGACTTGGCGAAACTATAATTTTGTCATCAAAGATTTTTTTATGAGTTAAGGTTCGTTTTTTAGTCACAGAGACTAATTTGACAGGTGCAAATGTCAAATTCCAAATTGAAAAAACAAACAACAATCACTTGTCATGTCAAATTAGTCTCTGGAATTAAAAAACGTACTTTACAGTTGGTGCCCCGTCTTAAATATATTTTTCAAGTTTAATTAATACGCAGACTTGCTTTTCCAATTTACTTTATACATTGACAGAATAGTCGATATTGGCTCTGCTTCCCATAAACAAAAATTGAATAGAATAGACAAGTTTTTAACATTTATTGTCGCTGTGATCATATTTCGATCTGAATTTAAACGCTTCTAAGTACGAAAATTAGCCTTCTGCTCAAAATTGCTTGCAAATCTTCAAACAAAAAACAATTGCCTGACGATAATCGCCAAGTGTGCAGCTAAGCTCGGGATGACGCGTTGTCATCCCTTCGTTTGCAGAGTCTGAACCCCGCAGCCCTTGTTGACCCCTTATAAGATAACTGTGTTTGCTTTTTATGGCGGAAACGTTGTGTTTACTTTTATTTGTAGATCTATGAGTATGTGCGGATATATTTTTACATGGAGAATGTAAAAAACGAGCAAAATATCCGCAAAGAAATAAATTTTGTAATCTGTTAACTTAAATATTATATTAATTTATTCATTCACTCACATATAGCGAACAGCCATAAACGTAATAGTGTGATTCTGTAAACATGTCGAAGTGAAGGCTTGGGTGAAGTGATCACGAAGTGAGCTGGCAATCCATGTAATCAAGATGGTGATCACTTCACCCAAGCCTTCATTTCAACATGTTTATATAATCGACCGGCTGGATTTGGATGAATGAAATTTTGCATATATGACAAGGTGAGCTTTAAGGAAGGTTCTATTGGGGGGTTTTGTATGGATTTTTTTTTATAATTTTAATGAATCAAAAATCCACAGCATTTATTTTTATGAATTTTTATGGCCTTAAACATAATTGACGACCATTGAAGATGATTTCAAACTTTAATTTTGTTCATCAAAAAACTATGTAACATAGATTCAGTTTCTACGTGTGTAACATTGGAACCTTTATTTACATTTTTGGTCTAATTTCGCCTCTTAAATTTTGATAGGTCGTTTATGCCCAAGGCTTGCAAAGCCTATCAAATCCCTGACTCTACTGGTACTAAGATTTAGTAAATTTCTAGACCCTTTCTGAGCCTCTGGTCATTATCTCTGTATTTTGGCCCGAGAGCTGTATAATAATCCTTTACTTAAGTTACTCGGCTTTTACATACATATTCATGTAAAGTTGTATAACTAAAAATTCAAGCAGAAAGCAAAAATGTAAATAAGTCTTCCAAAAACTATTTTACGAGTTGGTACTAACTTAATTCATGTCAATAAGTGCCTCGTTTAAATTCCAATTACGAAGAAAGCCTAGAAATTATTCCACTTCCAATGAAACTTAATTAACTAATGATAACAAAGGTCATTGTAATTAAAAGTTCCGTCCAAAATTTAACGTCTTCCGGCCCTCTATAATTTACACCTACCCCTTTAGGATCTACCTTGCGTTTCTCATTAAGGTAAAGTTCCAAATGAACTCCGCGATAATCTTCAAAAATATGGAACAAAAAACTCTCAGATTCAATGAGCAAAAAACGTGAAAAGATCTGTTTAACTTGGAAATGGATTTTTGCGGTAAGAACGCAAAGTTTTTTATCTTATTTTCGCGTTGATACCCGTGCATTAATCTGATGAGAATAATAACGTTGTTCCAGACGATGCTCGAGTTTGTAGGTAAGTCGTAACGGATGATAAGCATTAGTTACCGGCACACGTGTAAACACTCCACGGCCTGTGATTACATGACGTCACGGATTCAAGCGAAATTGGAGCTATCACGGCAATACGATGGTAATTTACTTTCTAATAAATCGAATAAAAGACCTCATTTCGTCTAAACCATCGCACAGGGAAACACGCAAAATTATTCCAAACGAACGAAATTGTAAGTCTAATAAAGTATAAAACAATTGCCCTTTGTATTGATGACGTATCGAGCACACAGTTTATATCAAACAAAACTCGTGAACAATAAAAACGTACAACAATAGGCTAAGCGTAGCTTGAATATTTTTATCATTTTCATTAAACTCGACCCAAATGAAACATAACAGATGAGTAGGAATAAGTTGGTGAACATTGCGGGATTTTCAGTCCAAGTTTCAGTGGAGCGGGCCCGAGGGAGCATTTGTCATCCCGTCCTTCGTCGCAACGAAACACCACTTGTTAAATTCTTTTGATTTTTACTTATTATTAGTACGCCGCCAGAGAGATCCAGTCTCTCCTTACTGAACCTCGTTATAAGGATCCTGTTTCGTGAAACACGCCTTTTGTACTTAAGCCAAATTATATGCCTAGCGTATTTAATTCTATTTTGAAGTTCCGAAGTGGAAAGTCGGTTGTTTAAGTACGGCTTAATGAAGATCATTAAATAAAAGTATTACAATCTTTATAAGCACTGGTTTCGGAGTTTTTTTTTAATCCATTGCAAATGAGGGTTGTTTTAAGTTTTTGGCTTGGGACAGTTGTTTCCAAATGAATGGACTGGATTTTATGTTGAACATTTACTTACTCTAAAAGTGTTTTAGAAATAAATTAATGTAGTGTTGTAGCTATCAGGAAACACAGACTCTGGCAGGAAATTCAACTCCTTAGCTGTACACACAATGAATGTGTTCCCAAAACGTTTTGTGCGTGTGGGTGGGATGTCCACCATGTACCGGTGGTGCATCGCCGTACGTCTTGTGGTGCGATGATGGAACGGGCTTGGCGGAATTAAACTACGCAGTTCCGTCGCACACTCTCCTAAATACAACCTATATAAAACCGACAGGCTAGCAACTCGGCGACAATGCTCAATACTTCGGAGCTTCGACTCGACGATCCTATCATTGCCGATGATCCTCATAGCACTCTACGAGCACTCGGACCCCATGGGCCTAATGTTTCAGCCCCAAACGGTCCAAATATATTGGCAATGCTGCAGTTTTCCGGGCACTTTTCCTATAGACAGCGTTGCGGATGAATTTTTTGACGCCAATGACGCCTTTTTTACGCTATTGTACATAATTTCGTAAATTATTAGTCTAGTTGTTTAATACTATTTAGTAGTTAGGTACTTTAGGTTTTCGGTACGTAATATGTATTTTATTTTGATCATCTTATAAATAAAGATTAAGGTTTATTTCAAATGTGTGTGTATTCTGTTTGTCAATACAAGAGTTCATTAGTCAGACTACATAACTATAATATATTCCAAAACATCAAAATTATACTCATATTTCGCATCGTCAAACACAGATATACCCGAGGGATTCAAGTACAGACCATTAAGGTAAATCTTTGATACACGATATCTCTTAATTGAACCGCTGGTGTACACGTCTATAGAGCCATGGTAACACTATACTAATTAATTATTGAAGACATACTGATTTAATGGCTTCCATATTCAACGGCTTTTAGGAGTTGAGAAATTATTTGATGCTAAGTTTAGAACGTAATATGACGACTCTATTCGCCAAAGATTTAAACAGAGTTGTACCTATGGGACACCCACATTTTACTACTTGTTTAAGTCTCATGAAATAGGAGCGAATCCATAGCCATCAAGCGGGTATAAATCCAGAGACCGATTTGCTATTGAAAATGTCCACATAAATACTACAATAATACTGTCCACCATGGCATCGACCAGAACCTCTCAAAAAAGACTTCCGCAGCTCGCTGTCCGATCACCACCAGGCGCGGGTCGATGGCAAGTTGTGTTTCACGCGCGCCTCAAAGAGATGTCAGCATAGAAGACGGGGCCCGCTAGGGCCAGAGCCTGCCAGGGTTGCGGAATTTGTTCGAAAGAGTCACCGCGGCCCTGGAACGCAAAGGGCTTTAGAAAGAACACGGATGGGTTTTAGTCAGTAAGAGTCTGATACGCCCTTCCGCTCCACCCAGAGCGGAAGAAGTCATTTGATGATTTCCCATCCTTAAAAAAAAAAAAAAAGCTACTTGGATAGAGGAGAGTAAATGCGAAATCAAACAAGAGTTTGGTTAAGAAAAAATAAATCAAGAGCCTTAATACAAAAAAGTGTATTTTTTAAGGCTCTTAATTTATAAGGTATTTACTTGGTTGTGATCCTAAGTGTAAAGTGTGAGCTTTTACACCTGGGAACATACACAACATTAAGCAATATCAACGTAATAAAATATGTGAAGGTGTAACTGTAAATGCTGCAGCTGAACCATACGCCAAAAGAATTGCCGCAAGCTTACAATGTCACTAAACCACATACACTGTAGTTATAATAAAACCTACACACCTAATACGTTTCCTAATAAATCCTAGTTCAGAGAACTAAAATAAACTTCTTAATTCTTGGGCCAGCGGCCACATTGTAAATCACTTTAATCGCCTGGGTGACACAGGAGACACGGCCTCAGCGGGGACGTCGCCCGACGCGCGGGATTACATGCCCATGCCCACGGAATAAGAAGACACAGAAGGCTGGCTTCATACATCATCTGCCTAGCTTTTTCCCAACTAAATTGGGCTCGGCTTCCAGTCCAACCAGATTCAACTGAATCCAGGTGATCTCCACAATCTAGTAACAATGTAACAGTGTCAGATTTACTGGCTTCTGACAATCCATCCAAGATCTACAAATCACAGCTGGGACAGGCCTATAGTATTTTTCAACACATGAAGGAGTCTCGATATATGTTAAATGGTTACCCATCCACAATCCGACCTCGGCAAGCGTTGCTTAACTTTGAATATCAGCTGTTATTATTTAGCCATGAGCTCCTCAGATGGTTGGCTTCAAACAACGAGTGAAAACGCAAACACACATAGACATGCTTCAGAAACCGCGAGCCCGAGCACACCCGCGATCGGCATTTGTTTGAGATCGCCGAACGAACGTGTCTATGTGTGCGTGCGCCTGATGTTTTCGGTTCTTGACAGGAGCCAACCTTCTGTACATGTTCATTTAGTGCCCATGCCAAGGAAACCGTAAAATCCAGGCTTGTGTCACGACAAAATGTGAAATCTGACAGTTTTTCTCAAATAAACAGCGGTAAAACGCTTTTAATTGTGCAAAATAGAGCTTTTAACTTTAACGTTTGTAACTGCCTGTTGTTTCGTAATTCTTGCTAAACAAATCTTCACAATTCTTGACAAGAAAAACTTGTCATTTCCCTGATGTTTTCTATTCATAAAAATGACGAACTTCTATAGAAACTTTCAAACCCCATTACAGATCATATCATATCAGCCAAAAGACGTCAAATGCTGGACATGGGCCTACCCCAAGTGTCGCCACAACAACCGGTCCTGTGCGTTTCGCATCCATCGGCTACCCGCGACCCTCACCAGGTCATCGGTCCACCTTGTGACGCGATCTTGTAGTCCCATTACAGATAGATTTTCAAAAAGCACAGAATTGTCTTTTAGTGAAGGAATAAAAATATTTTAAAGATCTTCTACTATATTATTAGTTTTGCAAATGTTTAAATCTATCACAGTTAAAATATATATCTTTGACCAAAACTTTCACTTAAAATGTCTTAAAATAAAATGAAATCCGAGCGTTTTTATATAAATTCAATAAAGTCAGTCTAATGGTTGTTTTGTTAAAAGTCGCTTGAGTCTTTAGTATACAAAATTATAAGGGTTCCGACACAAAATGCCTCCGAGAATTGAAACTTTATTAAGGATAGCAATTTTATTCGCCCCAACAACCGTAACATAACTCCAAAATTGCTGAAACAATTGAAGTGAAATTTTCTGTCGTTTATTGTAAATTGAAGACATTGTTTTCTAAATTTTCTACGTGTAACAGAATAAACGCAATACCTGTAAAGGGGTCATTGTACTCATTATTATGAACAACTTTGACTATGGTACCACCGTTGAAATCGCGAAAATAAATCGCCTGCCCCATACATTCATGTGCGCATAGCTCGACAAAATGTACTGAGCAGCAAATTTTGTTTTCGCGATTTCTGGGTTGATCCCATCGTAAAAGTTGTTCACAATGCTGAGGCCACTGACCCCTTTTCAGTTATTGCATTTATTCTATTACACGTTGGATAATGCTTTGTTTTTAGTGCATAATAAGGATTTCTTATAAGGATAAACAAATGAACGGTACTGATTTCTCGGATGTGTTAATAAAAGCAGGATCAATTATTTATTCGTCATTTAGCCGCAATGCATATCGATTTATCATTTCCATTGAAATTCATAATTACGGATTTATATTACGAAGTTTAAAGAAGAATACACGGAAATTTAAATGTAACTTTAAGCTGAATAATAAAGTCGGCCTACCCACAATTCCAACAAATAATTGACAGGAAATATGAAAGCCAAAATCATGTCAAGGAGCCGACATTTAAATTTATATTAATGCTTCATTATTGTTTTATTCCTGATACTGACGAGCTGGCTGTAAAATATTATTGCAACTTTAATTTTTATATTTTTTCTTGAAATTTTCAAAATGGCGTTATTTATCTCGCAACCGCCATTTTGAATAACTATCATTACAAACGCAGCAAACTTAATAATAACGTCACAGCTTCATAATAAACTTATCTTACTATTATAACTAAATGAAAAGTTAGCAAAATACAAATTGCCTGCTTAACTTGACTCCTACTCGAGTTATATTGTATTTCCACAAGTATTTCATTATGCAAACTTGGGAGTAAGGACGAGTGTCTTCAGCAATTTTCCCGCGAGATTTTATGTCATCACTTTGCCTTCCAACTCATTATTATTTAATCTTCGTCTTAAGTAGACTGATGACATTCGCCTTAGTTAGAATAATTCAATTGACGCACTTTGAATGTTCACTTTTGCTTTGATTGTTCAAGTGTTTTTGTAAGACAAGGAAGATGAGATGTAATGGCAATCTGTCGGAGAAGTCGGCCTGTTAATCTGGGTTTTTAATTGTGTTTAAACTGATTATTTGATGAACTTTTCATACTGAGGGATTGATGTGTTGACAAGCATAATTGCTACAAGGTCGGTAGATAAGTAAGTATTTATATAAAAACTAAAGGAGGCGAGAAAAATAAATGTTATTCACATTCACAGATTAGCTAAAGTCCACACTTCTTTCATGGGGTATTGTGTTAAATGTTACAACAAAATACCTTCTGAGATATTAGAACTAAATGAAAGAAAATTTAAAACTCATGTTAAAAGTACACTTTGTGAACAAGCATATTACAAATTAGAAGATTACATTCAGGATAAGAATGCTTGGAAACATGCTGGTCCTGCTCCATAGGACAATCAAGGGTGAAGGTCAAACTGGTTGATTAATGTATTAACTTTATAGATATACTGTTTCTTTTTTTGTGTTTTTATTTTTCTGTTGACTCACACACTGTTGTTTAATTAATGGTTCCAATGTTTGTAAATATGTGAGTACAATTTACCTAAATTTCTTTAAGAAATTAATAAGTTTACCTCTGCTGGTGATACTTTGTTCTTTAAGTAGCATACTCTGGGTGCATCGTCCTCACATAATATTAAATTAATTTTTGTATGCCAAATTTTGTAAAATCATTATTTGAAAAGAGTAACTATGGAGTTTCTTGTCCGTTCTTCTCCATAAGAATCTACCTTTCCGAATGGACAGTAGAGTCAGTAGAGTCACTTTATTAATGTAACATTATTATTTTACTGAACTGTAAACGATGACGTTCAAAAGTGCCGTTCAATGGCCTAATTGAAATAAACGTTTTGACTTTTGACTTTTGATTCAACCATTTGTTCAAATTAAAAATACACAGCATATTCATAACAACGACACACCAGGTCAGATTAATAACTTCATCGAAGAGTATCGCACAGGTTTTTCAAGAGTCATTAAAATACATCATTAAGATTTAAGTGATTGCGAATACAGATTTTTATTCCTGGAAATATTCTTCAATAATGTTTCCAAAAGAGAGTTCTGGGAAAAAGTCTTTTGTATTTGTATTGAGTATAAAATGAAATGAGCCTCGGAAATCTCATACAAAACACGCCAGGTTAAGGTCTGAACATTTTATGTCCGGAAGATAAAATCCAGAGGTCTAACCTGAGCTGAGACCTTTTTCACTTGGTTTTTAGTGAATAAATATGCTGTAGGTCTCTAGACCTTGTATTAGAATAAAATAATGTTTCTTTTGATACAACATCTCAAAATATTTTTATTTCTATACCTACCTAGTACCTATCGTAGTACCGTGTTACACAGTTAATGGGTTGTGGAGGTCTGGTAGGCAGCCGCTCCACGTAAAATACTGGTATTCAGCTGAATCCGGTTTGACTGGAAGCCGACCCCAATATAGTTGGGAAAAGGCTAGGCAGATGATGATGACCTACCTTGTACCTATCGTAGATATTACCGGTAACCACTTTCTTGTTTACCTTGCTAACAATTTTTCCCGCGATTACGCTTCAGTGAAGTTCAAAAACCGTGAATTTTTACGGGATGATAAAAGTAGCCAAGGGCGATGCTGCAGCTCAGAATCAGATCAGAGTTCCAGAGGCTAACCTTTACAAATATTTAAACAAAAACCGGCCAAGTGCGAGTCGGACTCTCACACGAGGGATTCCGTACCATAAATCGAAAAAAATACGTTTCTTGTAGCCCCTTTGATTTTCATTATTTGTTGTTATAGCGGCAAAAGAAATACACAATCTGTGAAAATGTCTACCTACTGTCTACCTAGTTCTAGTCATCGTTCTTAAGATACAGCCCGCTGACAGACAGACGGACGGACGGACAGCGGAGGTTTAGTAATAGGGTTCCGTTGATTACCCTTCGGGTACGGAACCCTGACAACGGTAGAGAACAATTTTAAAAATATTACGACTAGATGTCACAAGCACTTTTAGATTCTATATATCATTAAATTGACTTTCCAAACAAACCACAGATATTAAATAAGACGATGAAAAGGTGTGTCGTTTCATGAATTTATTCCGCGTATGTATAAAACTAGGTTGTATCCACCCAGCAATACGTTCATGAAGCTTTTATATTAATAATTCAACAACTGGTACAGCGTCTGGCGTCATATTGAATTCAGTTAACATAACGTTGTCGCAGACACTGATAAACATGGGTTTTATAATAATTTTCTTAGGAAAACATGGTTGGAATCATCACAAAGTAATGATTGCGGTTCATCGCCATCAGCTTAGCCTTTTCCCATGTACATTGGGGTCTGCTTCCAGAACAGGAGCTCCTGGCTAAATTATAACAGATGCACCACGGGTCGATCTTCAAGGTTAAGCAATGCTTACCGAGATCAATTTGTGGATGGGTAACCATCTTATCATACCGAGATTCCTCCATGCCTCACAAAGTATGTTAAGCCGTTTATGCCTGCTGTCATTTGTAGTTCTTTGACAGTCGTTACGGGTGGTCAGAAGCGAGGAAATCTGACACTAGTCTTGAAAAGGAATATCGTGCTACCCAGTTCAGTAACTGGGTATTGAACCCAGTGGTTATGCAGTAAGGCAGTCACTTTATTTACGGCCGGTCTCAATAACGTATCTACCTTTAACCAACTGTCAAATTAGCTACCAACAGTAGCTGAAACGTCATGTTACAAAGGCAAAAATGACGTTTCAGCTACTGTTGGTAGCTAATTTGACAATTGGTTAAAGGTAGATACGTTATTGAAACGGGCCGTTAAAATGCATCCGGTAACTTGAAGTTGACTCTAAATGGTTGAGAAAAGCCTATTGTTAGTCTTGTCGTCTGTCGTAAGTACTTGGCGTACAAGATTAATTCTGTTTCCAGTTAATTAATTTATATGTTGGGCAACAAATAATTCCCTGTACAAAACTAAACAAGAACTAATTCTTCCACGAAGTTAACGTTCATAATGTTATAACCGCAATTATGTTGTACGCGTTTTATTGGCCCGTAAGTGGTGAAGTATCGTCCTTGCTCGGCGGTAATGTGTGCGGGGGCCTTTAGTTTTACGTTCAGCTTGAAATGGGTCAATTTGTGAGCTTTATGTGTGACTGCGATCCAGACGAATAACGCTGCACGTTTTTATTCTGTGCTTCCCTCTTTATACGGTACTTAAGAAATCGCGGGACACATTTTAACGAGCTTTTTGGTGTGTCGCCACAAAGACTATCTGATGGCGACATTTATTTTAGATTACCAGCGAAAGTGGGTTTGTTTTGGAGTTTTAATTGCGTATTTTGGTCTAGATTTCGTTTTAGATAGACGACGTTTGGCTGTTGTTAATTTTTACTGTATCCGTAGTGGTCGAAGTAACGGCACGATTTTAAGATAAATGCATCCAATTTAAATTGCAAACTCAAATGCCTCAAACTGGAAAAGATGATACTATCCAGATTTTTTATCGTTTACTTTTAAAGAATCGTCAAAATGATACTGAAACATCAAAGAAGAGATTCAAATAAGAACAAATCATTGCTAACCTTAACTACTATAGGTATAAACTAAAAAACAACTCAAAAACGGTCGGCTTCCAGTCAAACCGGATTCAGCTGAATACCAGTATTTTACGCGGAACGGCTGCCTACCAGACCTTCACAACCCATTAACTGGGTAAAACGGTAGTTCTTGGAAAGTCTGGTGTCAGATTTACTGGCTTCTGATAAATCCTTAACGACTGCCAAAGATCTACAAACGACAGCCGGGACCAACGGTTTAACGTGCTTTCCGAGGCACGGAGGAGTCTAGGTATGTTAAGATGGTCACCCATCCACAGACCAACCTTGGCAAGCGTTGCTTAACATTCAAGTTCGACCCGTGCGGCTGTTATTCTTTAACCACGAGGTCTTCAACAACGAAATTAAAATTCAAAATATAGCAAAAGATGTTGTATGATAACATTGTTATAAGTTAACGCGGTTGAGTGTACGCGACGCCTCAGGGAGAAATAAATTAGCTATCAGGGGCAAATTCAATCTTGCATTTTGCCAGATTGTTGCCTTTAGCATCAGGATGAAATTATGACTGAAAATGTGCGTAAATATCAACGAGGCTTCCTTAAATATCGTTATTTTAATAAGCACCTGTAATTTTTATGTCGTTGCTCCTGGGATGTAATCATTTTGGTGATGAAAATAGCCGGTGTTATTAAAGTTAGGTCTGAATTATTTTGTCATCGTTATTGTTGTTTATAGCTGAGAATCAGAAAAGCAGCCGGCCGATAATTTATGAATTAATTACACGGATATAATTGAAACCAGCTGAGCATAAATTTAATAAATGAATATCTAATATCTAATAATCTTGGACAACTCACACACGGTCATCCGATCCCAAACTAGGCAGAGCCTGAGCTATGGCAACCAGACAACTGATAAACATACTTATATATTTCTAAATACATACATATTATAGACAAATTGCACCCAGACACAGAACAAATGATCATGCTCATCACACAAAGATTTGTCCTGGGTGGGGATCGGACCCACGACCTCCGGTTTAGCAGTCAGGGTCACTAACCACTCGACCAACAGGCCAGTCAATTATAAGAATCTGAGGTCGCCAAATCAAAATAGTAAAGAAACTACTAAGGACTTCATCAAAAAGAGGGTGTGCGCTTTGAGCATACGATATATAGATATATATGACAATTAGATGCTTTTAACGCAGAACAAATATTGAGTAACTTGTAAATATAGAGTAGACACACAAATCCTAAATAACGCTGTCAAAGTATGCTATATATTTATAACTACACGCAAAAGACGCCCTTATTCGTGGAGTTGCGGAAACCAGCTCGAATTACATACATACATCAAAGTATGCTCAGGATCGCTTAAAAAAACAAATGTATAGTAAAACGCACAATTCAAAAATGTCGCATTACCAAAACAGAAAGTTAGAAAATTGCAAAATAAATCACGCCATTGAAACTGCATGCAGGAATTATATACCTTAGTAAAACATTTTCAATTTGCTCCGACAACTTCGCCGTGTATTCTTTCACGTCGTTTCATAAATTAAATAAAATTACTAATTGGATGGCAGCTGTTAAATCTCCCGTGAGCCTCTCAGCTCAGCTAATTGAGTTAATACTGTTTACGACGGGATGAGCAATCAATATTCAATGCACTTATGCATTTTTTACAAAGTTTCTGCTTAACGTTTCAAGCGTTTTGTTTTGTTTTGATATATTTGATTCACGATAGTTTTAAATCAACTATGATGAATCAAATCAAATTCTGTTTTTAAATATGACAGCTTGTTTGTTCTTTTAAGTCTACGGAAATTTCTTGTATCTAATTTCAGGATTTGTTATTACTTTTATAACAGGTTTTTCAAACGAGTTGTGGTTCATGTTTTTTTTTTGCTTTTCAATGACGAATTGTAAAAGTGACGAGTTGCTAACATGTTTTGATGACTTCATCCATTCATACGCATATGCTGTACCTAGTGAGTAGGTCCATTTATAACGCCCGAATTTCTATAGTAACAACAAAATACACCAAATTTTCCCTCAATTTCAGATGACCAACAAAATCTCAAAACAGCAAACCGCATAATCTCCTTCATAAAAACGTCTGAACTAGCAAAAGCGACTCGGAATTGCGAAATTTAGAATCTCCATAGTTTTGCTGTTGGGATTCAAAATCCGGAATGTCATATCCTTTCCTAATACGACCGGTGAGCTAATCAAGGAAGCGCTTTGCTGCAGACATTAAATTAATTTTAGATTTTCAACCTTTTTTAAACTTTAACTTTTCAACGTTTTAGTTAGGTTTAGAAGTGTAACGAAGTGACATTTGCTGGGTATTGAGGTTAGTTAGTGACTATTGGGGTTGTTTTTTGCCTTTTTAACCTGACTGCTCCAGAAGGAGCGCAATGTTTTTGGAGAGTTTGTATGTTTGTTTGTCTATTAATTTAGCACGCTTTGTAGCCTTAACGGTTTAATAGATTTTATCATATGAGGAATCATTACATTCGCGTCAGTGGTATAGGCGACAGGCATTTAAAAAAAAAATCAAGATGGCGGTGTTAGGTAAGTGAACTCGTAATTTGTCGCGACATAGTCTTGTGGGGTATCAAAATAAAAGTTTCGTGGAAATGAAATCACTAAAAAGCACGAAATACTAATATTACGTACTAATATGAGGTAGGTAATGCAAAAAAATATGTGTATAATCAAAACTAGGACACAATATCTGCTCTCCTGGAGGTCTGTCCTAGATAATATGGCAGTTAAAAATGAACGCCAAAAGCTTACTTACCTAAATATTCTCTAGAAAAAAAAATGTTACAAATTAGTTTCTATTCATCACAAAAAATAACAAAATCAGGTCAGTTATATCTGACCTAATACTCCATATTCACATTCATTCTATCGCTAAACTATGCCAACTCATTTGTTAACACGCGTGCGGACCGACAAGCGCAACTTTAAATTGAGATCTTAATTACAAAAGTAATTTATAAACTGAGAATTAAGTAATAAATTACCTTTAATCTAATTTGAGCTGAAACTTATTCTCTACAAGTTTGTAATTAAAGTACGGTTCTAGTAATTGGTTGGGGAATACACAGCCGCAAGGCAGACGCAAAAACGCACTCGATCCCAACACTTACTAGTTCCATGCACCGACGGTGTCAGGAATTGTTCCGCGCGCGGAATTAAGTTAGGAAGTCCGCAACGTCCGGCCGATGTTTTAGATTTAATTACAATTTGTAATTACGCAACTTGTTTTACTCTGGCCGTGGGCTAATTGACATTGAATAAGGATTAAGTAAACGTTAGTAGTTGCTTTTAGATTAAGGCCCGTTACACTTGTTTGAAATTTGTTTAATTTAGTGTTGATCGTTTGTAATAGGCAATTATGAAATGTTGTTTGGAACGAAACGGTTCAGATATTATGAGCCAATTAAAAAAAATAACAGGCAAAAGAGCAGAAAACACGCCAAGCAACAGTTCCCCCAATTAAATCCATTCATTTATTTCAAATATAAAAACTAAATCCCATTTAAACATCGACATTTCCCCTCGTCTCTCGCCATTAACAAAACCTTTCAACCGAGAGCCGAAAGACCAATAAAAACAGCGCATAGGTAAACACATTTTTGTAAGAAGAACGAGTTCTAAACCCATTTATGTATCTTCGAGCCTTTAACGAAAAAAGTTTCATAATATTTTCCGTTCTAAGTAAAAAAGTAAACAAATGGAGTAAAGAAGGCAATCAAAAGTTACGTAAACAACTTTTCGACCGTTAGTGAGGAGGGTGGCGTCTTGCTGAAATATCATAAGATATTATGTTAAATCTTATAGGGCTCGAGGTGAGCGTCTAAATGCGTTACGACATTCGGAAAGATGTAATGCGAAGAGAGAAATATCTTTTATTTAAGGAGGATATTCCCTTATCTTTAAGTGAACGTTTCGTATCGGGAATGGGTAATAATAAGCTTATTGCTCCGAGGTGCTTGTTGTAATGTCGTTTAATAAAACTGAAGCTACAAATTGTGAGCCATTGTTTAATGAAGATAGAAATATTACGAATAAAGTAGTTTTTTGTCTTAAACAATGGCTTACAATATGAAGCCTAACTTAGGTGCCGTGCTTTTGTTTACTTTATGGATGCCTCAGACAGATGCGGCGTGAGATTCAAGATTTCTTTACGGATACAAATGTTGGCGCAGTGTGTATCGCTTCGCACACTTTTCGAGCCTTATTACGAAACGTAACATTCGATTACATAACTCGAACAAACGTATTTTAATACTGCTGCTCAACCAATCCTTTATTCAACCATCGCGACTAACAAAATTTTCACTTTTTTAATCCCCACCGCATACTTTGTCTACAAGCAAATTAAATAAAAACCACGCCATAACAAAGTTGCTTCTCACTACACATCTCTCAAAAGCGGGTACCTGCCTACCCCTACCTACAGAGCTACCCCGTAATTACAAAGGAAGGTATTTTCAATTTCGTTATTTTCCTTTGAAGAAAACATAAATAAAGTGTTTTTGATTGAAAGTAGCGGAAAGCTTAGTATTCGCCGAAATAATTTAATTTGTACCTCGTTCGTTCGAAATGCTCACTTTTACATCAAACATGGCGCCCTGTTTTGATCTGAATGCGTTACTAATTAGTCTATTTTCATTCGTAACGTGTATTTGTAATTTGGTTCCGATTCATTCGCTTTTATAGCAGCGATTTGGTTTATATCCGTAGCAGATCAATGGATCATGTTTAAAGTTTTGGTGGATTATTATTTTCTAAAAACCATGTATGAATACTAACAAAATTTGTAGTTGATAACAAAACACGATCTAACATTGCTCGAAATAAATATAACATAACGTAACGAGTAAATTTGGGGTGGTATTTACATACAGATAAATGGACCTAATAAAAACGTAATCATAAGCATGAATTACTAATAATAAATAGTAAAACTATTTGGAAAACAGAAAATAATATTCTAAAATGTATGGCTTTTACAGAAACTGAGCTCGCATAAATGGAAAGTACTGGCTTCTGCCAGCGGCTTCACCCGCTTGAATGTCGGAAATTATCCTAAGGAAACATACTCCCGCGATAAATCAGTATTCCAGAATATAATCTATGCCTGTGCCAAATTTCATCTTAATCCATTCAGCCGTTCTGGCGTGACTGAGTAACAAACAAACATTCGTTCATCCATACAAACTTTCACATTTTTATAGATATAAATAATCATTTTTATGTGTGTTACATAGGTAGTAAATACAGTTTTTAAATTAAAGATGGTCGCTATGTTACGTCAAGAAGCGTACAAATAAATATAGTTGCATGCGAATTAATCATGCGAGAGGTAAACACAAATTATTTGGTGGGTATGTCAAAATTAATAAAATTAAATAAAAAATGTCAAACTTCATTAAATAAAAAAAATGGTAGGTATGTCAAAATTAATTAATTATATAAAAAAATTGAATGATGATAAATTAATGAATATCAAAATTATAAATGTCACAATATCTAAGTAATTAATACAGTCAATGCATAAATAAATAATCATAAAATGTTTCTACAGTCAAATAAATAAATAAGTCTACATGATTTTATCATTCGTAGTAGGTAGTAAGAGTATTTTATGTTAGCTGACAGGATGTCATGCTACCGTCACAGCTTAACAACATCTTAGTTTGACCAAGCAAATCCTCCATCACTGAAACAAATTATAATGGAAAGCGATTCCATATTTACTACCTTAATTAAGAGTGCTTACTCCTCACGGTGTTTCAAACAAACTTTCAAGTCCTTATTCTTGGAAATTAATGAACTGATTTTAATGGAACTTGGTATGCATACGCAAGATATCCAGGTCTAAGTAGTTAGTTGTGAAAATTTTCGAAAAATTGTTTAGAGGGAGAGAAAGAGCGATTCAAAGTTTTCTATAGACAGTGAAAAATCACTATATCTTTCACACTGAACTCTTTTTCGAAAATGTTCTCAACTAACTATTTAGACTAGATATCAAGCGTACCAAGTTTCATTAAAATCACTTAATTCATTTCCAAGAAAAAAGACTTGAATTTTGTATGAAACACCGTGAGGAATAAACGATCTTAAGTACCGACGCAATCAAGTGTTGATGATTGCGTCACCAATCGATTATACCAGTCCTATAAGACTCCGTATCTTAATAGTTCTGCATAGGAAACGATGATATACGGCTTATGAAATTTCCACATTGACCCTTCTTTCAAATAAATCATGGATGGATAGGATTACCTCGACTGTATTTTATGTCGCATCCACAGAAGGGCCCGATGTGAAATATGGTGTACTTAGTCTAAGTAAGGCTCAAATGATAAATAATTCATCATTTCCATCTGCAAAATGACAAAGAAAATTTTAGTCGAAGATATTTTGGTAGAGTTATGGCGGTAATAGTGTTTATGATAACACTAACCGTTCAAGACATTATCGTAAAACAGCGGATTTAGGGACCTCGTTTAGTACCTGAAATACGGTTATACATCACTATTAGGCGGTACATGCTATAAGGGTATGTACTGACCGCGTGTGTTATGTAAGAACCTTCAAGGTTAATGCGACCTGTATAAACCCTAGGACAAACAGACGAAGGCAGTTTAATGTCAAAATACTAATTTTTTTTTTTAAGAAAGCTTACATATGCAGGTCCTCACATAGAGCATGGTTTTAATTCCAAAAAAATAGTACAGAAGCTAAAAATTATTCACTACAATATAAAACATACCGTCGAAATAAATAACGTAATATAAATTAACAAAGGAAGAGTTTTCTTTGTTGACGATACTCGTTAAGCTTGTGGTTTGCCAACTTAAATCCGAACTTCAACAAAATGTGAAGGTATATTTGAGTTTAATAACTCAAGTTTACCCGGCCACGTTAATTCTCGCGGCGCCGTAAAAAGAGTCACAGTTTATGTGCTGGCACCGCGTTATGTTAGTTAATATAATACACTGCACAAGTAAATGTCAGAAAACTTATTGTTAAGGCAATCTGAGTATGTTAAAATGTTATTTATCACAAATCACAGAGTCTGTGTTTTCTGATAGCTAAAATCTTCGGGGGTCTTTAAGAAGACAGGCTTCTTCTGGGTAAGCTCGCTCCATCGTCGACTTTGTCTCTGTCATCTATGATCTAGACTAGAGTCAAGAGCAAACCAATCTCAAAAAAAGGGTGAATTGGCTACTTCTAGGCAAGCGTGCTCCATCATCGAACTCATCGTAATTTACCATTAGGTGACGTAGTAGTCAAACGCAAACGTATCAGTAATAAAAAAATCACAGTGCCGGTTGTGACTAGAGAGGTGGTCACCTATAAAATAATATCCTGCCCTGCTATTTATTCGCACCCGCACAAGTGACTGTCACAGGCAAAGTTAATATTGACATAGACTGTCAGTGTCTATGACCAATCGACGACCCTCACTGGCTCCTTCCATTTGTATGCATTGGTTGTTTATACCGCTTCCAGCAGTAGAAACCGGGGCGTCTAGGTTCTCTGTGCTTACCACTGCTTCTCACTTTCTCGCCATTTTGAAAATATTCTGCCATCAGTATCAAGCTGGTAGCTGGTAGCGGATTAAACTGTTTTACATATGGAATCCTGTACACACTTCAGACTCTCGTAATTAAACTATCAAGAAAAACGCATCGACAATGATTTCGAAATACATAAATACTGTATTTGACAGAAGAGAAACCCGTGAAGGATACAAGTTTCCGAAACTCATACAATATACTGACCAAGTTATTCGTGAAATCACAAACATGGTCTTCATGTGTTCAGAACATGTAGACTCAGAGGTACGATTTCGCGCAAGGCTTTGAACAACCGATATTCGCCAGCTTTCAACTTCAAAACGTCATGTTATGTGGTGTTTCTTGTGTGGGTTTTCGACGACTGAATGTTAGACCTTAGCCTGTGCAATATTGCAGTATCAATATACCAACCGTTTGTACCTGAATATAAGCCCAGAGGGACCGCTCTCTGTGGGTCTATGTACATTCAGAAACAAACGTCGAAGAATCTAAATGAATACTTGTAGGAAATAAACTCAGATCCAATTTTGAAATATTTCAACGGATAGAAAATTTTTATATCTTTTGTATTATTTTCTTTTTTTATTATGAACATTACAAGAACGCTTTGAAATAAACCAAATGAGCGAACCTTTTTTCTAAACCTACCCCGGGCCTTTTTTCTAAACCTACTTCCTTAATCATGAACCCTCAATAATGTTTATGTTTCCGTATGATGACATTTTTCTGGCCCACACAGCCATCACATCGAGTTTATTATAGGTTACCCATTCAATCATTCGTTTCACTTTATATTGTTTTCATCAACACTGCTCCCAAGGCTATGAAGAAAAATATCGTGAAGAAAACGGTGTGCTAGATGACTTTTGAATCAACCCGCACTCATTGTCCTGTGTGGTGGACTTACTGCCCTCTTCCATAAATTGCTGGCACTCAGACCTGTGTGCCAGCAATTCTAGTTCGATCCAGCCCATACCTAGCTGTCCTCCCCCCAGTGACGCCCTAAGCCGAAGCCCGTACCCCACAGTTGGTGCCCTTAGCGTGTAGAAGCCCGGTTAAGCAGTCGACAACCTTATAGGTTGAACTCTCACAAAAAAAAACCAGCAGCGGTACATTATAGTCAAATAACAGTACGCTTAAGCTCACAAGTACTTGTCCAAGTAACAACAGCTGTTCCAATGCTGCGCTTCCACACAAAGTGAGCTTACTGTTCTCTGTTTGTCTACGCGATATAAAGCTAATAAAACCAGTTTAGTACTCATTGCCGTGCACCGAATCATGGGAGGAGTTCAACAACTTACGCCAGCAACTTGCCTGCTCGGAACTAATAAGTAAATGCTGTGCGTCCAACTTACTATAACTATGCTTGAGATGCGGACATTTCAAACAACGTTCACTTACAAACTGTATCGATTTTCTGTCTAAAACTGTTATGGTAAATTATTAGTTAGGTTAATACTTGGCATAGTACAACCCTTCTAAATACGTCTTACATATATTTAGTAGGTATGTAAGTTTCTCAATAGAGAAGTGATCGCTAGAAAATCGCTTTTATTTTTTTAATATTGAATTTAGAAAGTTGTGTAGAAACATTTCGTAACCAATAAGGTTGATTTTGTGACCTTTTTCATAAAACATTTTATATATAACATAACACTTCAATTTAAATATCTGAAACAACAAATTCGAACACAAAAAAGTTAAATAACAGCGATTCTCGCCGAATGGTCGTGTGTCTCATATACTAAAACTCCTCGGGTGTTCAAAGCTTTCCCATGCCAAATATTCGCCTCGCTTTTCAATATTGGCAGTGTGGAACGTAGTTTGGCTAAAAATCGCGAAAATAGAACGGAAATGGGGAGTGGTGTCACCAGCGCAATATAAGCTGCATCGTAGCGCTGTAAACAGTTCAGTACCAGAACTTAGAGTGCATCTTGTGGCATTTTTTCATCGTTTTAAAGCGCTGCGGGTGTGTGTTGTCATTATTCAATGGCTTCAGCATTTGCGACTAGTTTAAGGATTGTTTATCCGACCACAAAGGTTCAAATTTTGTTACACACAATCAAGGGCCTGCCATTTTAACAGTTCAGCAACATTCATCGTGTAAAAGCACACGTTGTCACCAGACGAATTTATCAAACTTATGAAGCACTAAGTAAGGAATTTCCTTCAAAATGCTTCGCAATGTGATAGAATTATTTAGAGACGGATGAACTGATGAACTAAAATCTAAACCAAAAAAACCCGACAGTACTACTCACCAAACGATTTACAAAATGAAGTCATTCAGATTCAACCGCACATCTAATGAGAACCTCCATACAGATGCCGTCATTACTAACCGCCGCACAAACGCTCTGTCACCGCACAGTTAACGCGCGTCACAGTTCAAATAAATGCGCATAGCCCTTTACCCCGGCGCGGCGTGCAGATTGGCCAATTCATTTTCTAGTAAATAGTGCAGTAATTCAGGGCCTTGTTGATGCTGGAAAAGTTGAAATGAAAAGACTTGGTGAAAGGTTTCGTCTCTTTGCGTTTCGTTTTACGTGGATGGTTCTGAGGTGAATGAAGTATGGTGAGGAGTTAAGGTTTATTTCATGGAGATCTTTATCCACTTGTGTAGGTTTGGATGCATAATTTTTGGTAATTTCTAATTCCTAAATATAATTAGTAATCCATAAGTCTGTAAGTAGGTTACTCTTCAGGAATCATGATCAATTTCAAATATTTCGAAAGTCGAAATTAGGCGAAATTATTTTATAATGTTACCAATCGTCGTATCGGCATTATAATATCGATTCATGCCTGCCGTCTTTTGCAGTTTTTAGGGTTCCATAAATACAAAGAGAGAAGATTCTGAAAATAATACCGGAAAAAGCCCAAAACAACTCAAACATATAATATGTACTCACAGCAACAAAAGAAAATCTATTTATTTCATACTTCACCATAATTATTACGGAGAGCTTTTAACGCATTAATATGCTAACGTTACGAGGACAGTGGCCCACACTCGGGTAGCCATAAAATCTTCACATTTTCGGACACAAAGGACTCACAACAAAAGCCTGGTCACTCAATAAGAGAAAATCCCTGGGATTTTTTTTCGGTCTCCCATCCTCTATTTGAGTAAAAATATATGTATGAAAGAGCTGTTTAATATAAAAGTGTTTCTTATTTGGTTTTTACTGTGAATGAAATCATAAATCTACGAATAGGTACTTAGTTTATATGTTTAATTGTTATTACTTATTTTATGAGATATATGAATGTCAACGAGGGCCTCATTTCGAGTATCACACTTAATATTTATACTTCTGAGTATCATGTTTATAATACTGCGAAAGCTTTTTGTATTAAAATACAAGTAACCGAAATATTTTTTTATTTTTAGATTCGATCAGTCTATCTACTGAAACTGACGTAATTTTGATGTAGATGACTCTCAATGAATTTCTTACAGAAGAGTAAAGAGCAAATTGAATCTTACTTAGAAAAAAATCAAATTAAAGCAAAACAAACATAATTTCACAAATAAATACTCAACACAGCAACAATAACAAAACAAGAACTTACAGACTCTTTTAACTAAACTTAATCCACCGAAACCCATTTCGCAACCAATGAGGCCTAAACTCTAAAACTTAAAGGAGTCCGAACAAAAAAAGGTTAATAAAACTCAACCCAAACTCCTTTCATACCGCTATAAACAGTTTACTTCAATACCATCGTAAAAATGAAGAACCGAGGTTCACTAATAAAAGCTTTTGTTAATATTTTTAATACATAATACGTTCAGGGTCGACCAGTGACTTTTCGCATAAATTCTCTTATTAAATTCTGTGGATTTTATTTTATCACCATATGCAGAGTGGGGACATAAATAAACTGTTTTGCTGAAGATATAAAAGTAAACAATGTTTGTGGTCAGTGCGGTCAACGACGACTAACATAATATAAACGCGAGATGCATCAGAACAAAGAAATTTCATTTCGGACATTTTACTACAGTTCTCTGTAGTACTTACACCATAGTAATGCAGTAGTAAAGTATTTATGAGGGTGTAATAATTTGATATATAGCAACGTATTTGACAGAACAGTTTTCTTAGGAAGCCCAAACTTTACGTAGTTACATTTGGCGTAGCACGGCGATGTAGCACTTTGCTACGCCGTAGCAACGGCCTACGCCAAAGCAAATGGCTACGCCAAATGAAAAAGCTACGAGAGAAAAACTTCTCGAGAGATAATATTAAGAAAAGCCATATTACGCTGCTATTAAAATACCCAGGAATTAATATCCTTACTACTAAAATAACCACGTACATAAATCAATTTCATAAAATCCTATTACAACAAAACCCAAAGGCTCTCAAAACTAACCCTACGCCTTTAATAGGATCTAGTGAAGCAATAAATTAGTGGAACGAACATTAATACCAGTTTGAAATAGTGTTTCCCTACTAACCACACGATGAAAGTTATTAGTTTGCACTTCTGTTTGCGGATTGCACTTCAAAATGTATGTTCTAGACTATCAATTAAACATATTTAACTGATTCATATGGATTTTAGATAACGAGAAACGGGGATTCATTTAGAAGTACGTGTTTATTTTTGAAGAAATTATTTAAGGTGATTGCGTAGTGGTATCCCGCGAAACTCAAATTTGCTTGTGTTTTTATGCAATTTGCAGGTCCAGTGTCACGTTGTAACTTGATCAAAATATAATCCACGGCAATAACAAGTATATTACATAATTATAAACATAAGAATAATCAATACATCGCTCTACTCAGATTTGATGGATATTAGTAACATTTCCGAAATCTAGCTTTGATATAACAGTCGCTCGTTTGACTGTTTTTCTTGAATTGAGGTGCCCTTTGTGGTCAAACAAAGTGATCTTGTAATTTACCGTAGGAAAATTCACTAAGAGGGGAAATTCGCTCACCTAAAAGAACCTAGTGCGAGTTTTTCAACTCACAATATGGCCAAATCTGAAACTTTAAATCCATCATACCTACTTATTGGGGCCAAAATTATTGCCAAACATCCTAATATTTCGCAATTTTTTTGTACCTTATAGCATCAAGGAAGTATTACCAAAACAATAAACAATATTTCATTATATTATTCCAATAAATATTATTTTTACCAATTCCACTAATTATGACAAATTATACAAGTTTGTGTCGGCTTATTTATCTAAATTTCTAACTCGATTGTTTGGAAGGAGAGTCCAAACTTATTTAATTTCGCAAGTTCATTTATCAACGGCGAATGAAATTGAACGTTAATATTCGTCCAACGCTGTTATATCTGTTGATTTGGTAACACTGATATAATTTGTTCTGTACTCTTATATTTTTTTCATGTTTCTTTTATATCTTTTATTATGTTTGGTACATTTCTTATAATAACTATGTTTTATTAATCATATTGATCAGGGTCTGAAATGAAGCTATAGTTTTATTTTCCTTTAAGATAAAGTTTTAATAACAAAATTAAATATATTTTGTGTTGGTGGGAATCCAGTTAAGTCTTACCCCCAATTACATGGAACTTACAAAACAGTTCACTCACTTTATCAGAACTAAGCTAAACGTGGGTACCGCAAGCCCTTCCTGGAAAACGATGTGATTATAACCTTTGTAAAATGTAATATCAAGAATGATTTCGCAGAAACAGTATTCAGCCATGTTGTCACAATAATTATTCGCTAACAACATCAACGTAGCGAATCTGTACATTAACCGTAACGTATGGAGTCAAATACTGTTTACTTACCAACACAAACAACATACATAATAGGTAGGTACATAATCACAATGGACCAACATAAGTGCCCCGTACCACGAGACCACCAAACTTCGGCACATACTAAAGTGCCCCTTACCACGATACTACTCATTTCTCTTTTTAACTTGAACGTCAATGTTTGCCAAATGGCCTGGCCAAATCGTCCATAACACCAACTTTTCCTTTTTCGGGTCCTTTATGGTGAGCAGAAATTCAATTTCCATGGTATGGAAAAATTGTGAGATTACCCTGTCTTTTGTATGCCAGAAAGTTTTGGGGTTGCGGTAGTGTCACGATATTTGACTCCGTTGTTAAGTTTTAGGAACTATGATTTGTTAAGCGAGGGGATTCGGTTATGAGCCATTTTGCGAACATAACGTTATGCAATAGGGCCACCGGAAATGCTTGTATTTAGTCTGATTATCTCCCTGCTCTTGTCCCATACTACTTGGAGCCGAGTTCGCTCGTTTTCTTCACCGATTCTCCTATTAATAATGAATAATTATTTCCCTGCAGAAAATAATAAGAAAATAGATTTATTAATTTAGACGAATCTGGCATGATTTTAATCCAGACAGCTACACTATTTATTTAAGTGCACACTGAGCTATTTAAATTCTCGAGACTTGTTTAACAGAAACACAGTGAATGATTACACAATTATTATAAACTAGCTGCCGCCCGCGGCTCCGCCTGCTTGAATGTCGAAAATTATCCCAAGGGAACATACTCTTGGGATAAAAACTATGTCCTTTCCCGGCACTCAAACAATCTCTATACCAAATTTCATGTAAATCGGTCTAGCCGTTAGCGCGTGAAGAAGTAACAAACATACACACATACTCACAAACTTTCACCTTTATAATATTAGTGTGATGATTACAATAATTCAGTACGTCCAACCATTACTGTTTAATATAATTTAATACGAATAACACAAAAATATCCATCGAGTGTGATGTGTATTTTAACTGTTTATCAATACTTCACAAAATAGATAAAATATTTTCCATTACACTATTAATAAAGAGTTAATTAAAAAAACATTATCATAATCCATTAGAGTAACAGTCAACGTAAACAAGCTTTTCTCTGAAATAAGAATTTCCTCGAAATGGATTAATATTATTCGAAACCGTGTTTTATACTAAATATAAACAAAATCAGTTTCTAGACTACACAAACAAATTTGCGTGTAGCTTCTATTATCCTTTCAAAATTAAAAAAAAAACATCCAGTAATGATTACAACGAAATAATTAATTGCTATTTGTGGGCAGAAAACATTTTTCCGGTTACAGAATTGCGAATTTGAAGTTGAGAACTTGACCACCTCTAATTTAGAGCTAAAGATTGACAAGCTTCCATGCAGTTGTCAACTTCAAATTCTCAAGTAAAAAAAAAGTTCGCGGAAAGGAACCCCGTCAGGCAAGAAGTTTCTCATGCATTTTTAACTCCGAATGAAAGAAAAAGAAAGGGTATGGAGGGAATATAACGCAAAAAGATTACGTGACGTTACATTTTCTACTGAATTACATCTACCGTCACCCGCGCTCAGTAACGTCGCTCCAAAATCAGCTAAAATACTCGAGTAACTCATAGACAAAACGTCTGTGAATTCTACAGGAGTACCTACCATAAAGGTCTTTATGTCAGGATTTATTCGGGTTTCACCTAAATCCTCCTTGGAGCTCGGAGGAGCAGATCCTTTAAGGTCCGCTTCCTAATTCGTTTTGTCAATAAGACTTAGCAGGCTATTGTTTGATATGCTAACTGCAGAAATACTTACATGTAGGGTCGAGAAATGCAGGTGACTGAAGATTGCAGTATACAGGGTGTTTCAGAATTACGTGTTCATATTTCAGGGTTACGTTTACGTTCTAATAAAGAGTCCACTCCATCGTTGACTTTGTCTCTGTCATCTATGACCTAGACTAGAGTCAAGAGCAAACCCATATTGAATAAAAATAAAAATAAATAAACAATAGCAAAAAATAAAAATATTGACAAAAAAACCGACTCCTAAAAAAGACTTAAAAAGTTCCAAAATAATAAATTTTCAAGCAGTCTGGTGCAGTTGGTTGGCACCAACCTGAAACTGCTTGAAAAGTGTTTTGTTTGAAACTTTTTAGAACTTTGATGCGATCAGGTTTTTTTTTTAATTACGATATTTTTTGTTTCCGTATATTCCTAAGCAATGGACTTGGGTGTGTATCAGTAAAGAATAAAGATAGAATTCCCATAAAATCAAAGACCCAAACACAAATTCAAACTATTTAACACCAAACAAACGTAATCTCAAGTCACCATTACGTACTTTGAACAAATAAGCTCCTTGGGTGCATTTGCTACCAATGTGTTCCGTTTTACTTCTCACAGTTTAAGCTAAAGATATGTGCTTGCCAAGAAACCGGCGAACTCATTAGTAAACCGGAACGGGCGTCGTAATTCGCCACAATTAACAACTTGTTTGTAATCTAGCATAGTTGTAGCTCTAAGTTGTACGGACGGCGACACGTGACGAAATTCGCTAGTGGTGTGTGTGTGAGCTTTAACTCTCATAAACAAGGCCGCCTGGTCTTAAGGTTAATCAATATCGAAATCGGTCAACGGATGGGTGATAATAAATTCCATGCTGAGACCCTGTCGTGTTCGTAATTCGCCACAATTAACTAAATACTTATTTGTAATCTAGCATGATAGTTGTCGTTCTAAGTTATACGGACGGCGCGGCGACGACACGTGACGGAATTTGCTATAGTAGGCGCCAGATAATCGTGGAATAACGGTCATTGACCCCACCTACAATTATTGACATTTTTAATTTGAAAAACGGAATTAATGACACAAAGCTGTCCCGAATCATCATCTCTCGTGATCCTTAACATTGTCTAATAATGAAAAACGATTCATATTTAATTGTTCAGGTACCTATGAACAGTTATTAGGGAAAGGTCAATATACTTTATTCCACATTTATCTGGCGCCTACTATAGTAGTGTGTGTGTCAATAAGCTTGTTTAAATAAGAGTTTGACTCTCATAAACAAGGCTGCGTGGTCTTAAGGTTAATCAATGCTTTCCGAAATCGGTCTACAGATGGGTGATCATTAATTACATGCTGAAACCCTGTCGTGTTCTGTTGAAGGCTACTTTTTAGGATTCTGACCCTATTACTAAGCCTCCGCTGTCCGTCCTTCCGTCCATCCGTCCATACGTCAGTCCGTACACCCGTCCGTCTGTCTGTCAGCGGGCTGTATCTCTGGATAACAACAAATAATAAAAATTAAATAAAATAAATAAATTGAAGGGGCTTCCATACAAAAAACGTGTTTCTTTTGGTTTCTGAAACGGAATCATTTGTGTGAGAGTCCGACTCGCATTTGGCCGGTTTTTGCGATTATTTATACCAACGCGAGCACCGCCGCGCGTAAAACCTAGTATTATCTAAAATGCTTTTAAAACCGTAAGCTCAATAACAAGCGCCAAAGATAAAAATCTATTTCTGCACCAACTGTAATATAAACGCTTTTCTTTTCTACAATCGAAATCAGACGTTCAAACATTAAGAATCTGCCTCGTTTGAATTTAAAACAGGCCAAATACCATATCGGTTCAGTACAAAAGTCTTGTATCCAATTATATGTGATTAGCGTTTCACAAATACAACTTGACGGCAATCAATGTGTGATACGCGTTTCACAAATACAACTTAGTGCCAAAAAAAATATGAAACTTTTTTTGTTCTTTTTCTCTAGCATGAGGTTTCATAATAACCCTCAAGTAATCTTGTTGATGTGTCCAGAGAAGTAAGATTGTGGCTCTTCTTTTTGTAATTAGAAACGAAACATGGAACAACACAACATTAAAAATAGTATCTATAATGGAGCTCAAAGTCAAAGTCAAAGCATTTATTTCAAATAAACCATTATCAGGTACTTTTTAATTGTCAAAGTCAGTCCGTCAAAAACATGAAGCTATTTGCACGTTCCAAACCGTAGATCTCTATGGAGAAGAACGTGCAAGAAACTCCACGGACACTCTTTTAAATCATTTAATGTTTACAAAAATTCTGGTTACATTAACCTTGTTGCTTCTATATTTGAGAACAATGTAAAGAAAGAAAACACAATTTATAGTATCAAATATTAAAATGAAGCAGTGGCAACTAAGGGATGACCAGTCTCCACTGACGGCGCCCGTTCACGAACATGACGCGTGCATCAGCACCATTCAGCTCAACCATTTTGAAGGGAACTGAATGATCCGATACACGCGCCACCAGCAGCGAGACATTAGAGTGAGCATGATGCTCAATAACAAATGCCCTAAAAATAAATTTATTTCT
Organism: Mamestra configurata; assembly: GCA_002192655.3. Lineage (NCBI taxonomy): Eukaryota > Metazoa > Arthropoda > Insecta > Lepidoptera > Noctuidae > Mamestra > Mamestra configurata. The sequence continues at coordinate 55,967 of NDFZ01004579.1, forward strand.
AGACCAACTTAAAAGACCGCTTTCCTTTTTCACAATCGCAATCAGACGTTCAAACATCAAGCATCAGCTTCGTTTGAATTTTAAACAGTCCAATAAATACCATATCGGTTCGGTATAAAGGTCCCGTATCCAATTATATGTGATTAGCGTTTCACAAATACAACTTGACGGCAATTAATGTGTGAACCCTTTGACGGAGGCATGATATTTATCCTTTATGTATTTAGGGTGATTACACACGCTGCCGCCCAAACTTTACACGTGGTTCTATACTACGGTTGATGTAAGATGTTGGTGACGTCATAACTGTACTGTCGTGGTTTGTCAGCCATTTTGTGAGATATGTCAATTGGGGAATGGTGTCTAATAAATACCCGCGTGTCATTGTTTTCGTAATTTTAAGGTTTTAAAACCGGAGAAAATAACGAGTACATAGCCCTTTTCGTAGGTACCCTAGCCAGAAAAAAGCAATACACATAGCTGCAAAATGTACGTACACATGTAAAATATGTCACTTTTTAACCGACTTTAAAAAAAAGGAGGAGGTTCTCAATTCGTCGGAACCTTTTTTTTGTAATATATGATGCTGACTTTACTTTGACTTAATGAAACTTTTCCTTGAATGTCCTTGTTTGTCATTTTCCAAGAAATGTAAATTTGTGAACGATGTCTAATTAACACCAGTGCGTCATTGTTTTCATAATTCTAAGAAATGTCCAATTAAAACAATATAACATGCGCTAAATGAAAACAAATTGTTATCAAGACGAATAAAATTAAGATGCATAATAAGAATGTTTTATTTAATTTAAATCCCAAGCTACACATAGATCCCATTCAGCATTTTGAGTTTAAATGAACTAACTCAGAGCCACACAAAAAGTAAAGAGCCATAAAAGCGATGATTTACGCTAAAGTAATTGAATAAATCCTCCTTCACCTTTCCTAATTTTACCGGCCATATATTATAGACTTTATGACCCAAAGACATAATTATAAAATAGTTAGGACTGTCGTAATTCCTCTTGAAGCGTACTCAGTGGGTGGAGGGCACAAGTTCGTACTAATTTAGCAAATAAATGGACAATTTAGTCGGCAAGTTGTCGGAAGTTATCCCTGGACTCGTCCCGGTTAGATGTGACGTCACGCTATGTTAAAGCTCTGTGGCGATGTATTATTGTTGTGGTGCCACTCCTTACTGTTATTGTAGCGTACTGCTGAATGTTTGCCGAGTCAAGTGTTGACAAATTAGTAGGTAATATTATATGAGATGTGGGTGAGTTGGACCTTTTAGTGTAATCAATTTTATAACTGAACTAGATAATCCTAACTAATATTATAAATGCGAAAGCAAAGAAACACACAGATAAACGTGTATTTCTAATGGTACCCTGGAGACGGTTATAGGATCCCTTTTGCCAAAAATCTATCCTAACGCGAGCCAAACCGCGGACAAAAACAAGTACTACAATAGTTTAAAATGGGAAAGTAATAGATACCAAGCTCACTATTTATTTTTTTTAAATTAACATTTTTGAATGGAAAGCTTGTAAAAGAAACCATTTTGTTTTCTTTTACAAGTTTTTTTGGTCGTTCGCAGCAGTTGACAACACTAACTTTAATTCTTTTGTGACTGTACCTTGACATATATTTTTTGTTTTCACATCAAAAGTCAAAAGTCAAAAGTCAAAGCATTTATTTCAAATAAACCATTATCAGGTACTTTTGAATTTTCAAAGTCAGTCCGTCAAAAACATGAAGCTATTTGCACGTTCGCAAGCGTAGATCTCTATGGAGAAGAACGTGCAAGAAACTCCACGGACACTCTTTTAAATCATTTTATGTTTACAAAAATCCTGGTTACCAGGATGGACCTTGTTGCTTCTATATATGAGAACAATGTAAAGAAAGAAAAAAAAACAATTTATAGTATGAAATATTAAAATGAGGCAGTGGCAACCAAGGGATGACCAGTCTCCACTGACGGCGCCCGTTCACGAACATGACGCGTGCATCAGCACCATTCAGCTCAACCATTTTGAAGGGAACTGAATGATCCGATACACGCGCCACCATCAGCGAGACATCAGGCAAAGAACCTATAAAGAAGCCTCTTGACATACTTTCGCCTTCTATTGTTCATTACGACAGAACCTAAATTCAATGGGATCTTTACTGCGTTACTTTTTCTTAAAGTTAACCCTTTCTCCCAACACTAATCTGCAAATAAGTTTACCTCTGCTGGTGATACTTTGTTCTTATAAGTAGCATACTCTGGGTGCATCGTCCTCATTAAATTAATTTTTGTGTACCAAATTTTGTAAAATCATTATTTGAAAAGAGTAACTATGGAGTTTCTTGTCCGTTCTTCTCCATAAGAATCTACCTTTCCGAATGGACAGTAGAGTCACTTTACTAAAATGTAATATTATTATTTTTACTGAACTGTAAACGATGACGTTCAAAAGTGCCGTTTAATGGCCTAATTGAAATAAACGTTTTGACTTTGTTTTGACTTTGTTTTGACTTTGAAAATCTTCTAACTAACACGTTTATATCAATAAAAGAGCATTAGCAGAAAACCACAAAACCAAGGTTCATTTACTCCATTCAAACCTAAATTGATTCCTCTCGAAGTCGAATAGGGAAAGAGATCCGATGCCAATTGAAATGGAGGCATATCGAATCTATAAAAACAATTTTCCTCGAATGTTGATATAGGGGGAGGGTATGGGGATATTTTTCGACACCATTTCGTTCAGAAATGTGTACGAATGTAATACGTGACTGTGTGCGACGGATTAGATCGATGTAGGCAGTGGCTTTGAAGACAGCGGCGGCTGAGAGTGTTTAAAGGCCACTAGGCCAGCGGGTGGATACTGGTATTCGACTCCAAGTATGGAGAGTAATAATATTTTTTTCCCTGTTCCCGATACCGATGAGCTACTATTTTTTATATTTTTAATGGTATTTTTTGTGTTTTTAAAAATATTTAAACATGTATCAAATACGTTAAGAAAATTAATAAACGGAAGAATACTTTTTGACATTGTTGTCTTTGTATTTTAATATTTAAAACGTATTTTTAATGTAAAAACAATTATTGTTATAAACTCTGGACACGGCGCGAATAGTTAGGAGGTTCCTTGCTCAGGAGCCCTGACCGGTAATTTGGACCCTGCTCCCGATACCGGTGGGCTACCAATCCCATATATTTTTTGAATGTTTATTTTTTTTTATTGGAATTTAAAAAAATGTTAATAATAAGTATTTAAAATAAATAAATGGAATAATAATAAAACAAATTATTTATCTCTCCACAAAGGTTGGCTTCGAATTAACATCTTAGGACTAGACAATATAATATAGCCAAAAGCTCCTTAGTGAGAGACTGGAGTCCGTACTAGGGAAAATCTGAATCAATCAAGATCTCATGGCTCCCAGTTTTCAGGTCATCTCATGGTACATTGCAGAAGTTAAAGAATGCTAGGCCTGAAAACAATAGGAAGCTAGCGGGTTAGAAGTCATGCTTCTGATATTAAAATAAGTCAATTGCTCTGTCTATCTCACTGTCTATCACTTTAAGGCCCATTTGCCCAAACCAGACTTATTTAAAAACTTAGAGTTAGTTGCTAACACGAGGTTAAATAACGAATATTTCATACATTATGGCCCCCGGATTAAAATATGACTCTGGTTTGTGCCAGTGGGCCTAAGAATACTTCTGTTTTCTTAAAACTCGATCATTTAGCCTGAATATTATCATTCAAGGTCCTGTCTTTCAGTAAACTTACGTTGAATTATTTTAACCCGTCTACACCAAAAAAACACACCTATAAAATTGTCACATGCCATCACCATCCGTTTCGAAATACACCTCTAAAACTTCTTCTTAAATACAAAGTCAATCCGTTGGCACCCTTACCAATTTTATCACTTAACCAATTTAAATTAAAACTCCGTCATCTCTTACCCCATTGCAATCGATCACAAAAAGAGGATATATTTTTTTCTTAGTTACAAACCCTCATTCTGCCCCGCCTTTCTCTTAGCCCCCTGTTTACTTGCCGAGTTTGCCGTCGATCTAGCGCTGACTATGCGGAACTTGGGTGCAATGGCTCCTTCCCGATTATACCTTGTAGTGGGTACCTATGCATACTGCCCGTTGAAGCACTGGAGCGTGAGAAATGCGTCCAAATGATTCTGTAACTATTTGCTTTAGAGTGATTCGACATATGCACGTGTGCTATTGGTTTCAAGAAAGCCTTGTAGATTGTGTATCTCCAGAACTAAGTGTGCAAGTAATGGTCAATTCTCGTGCTCCTCTGTATGAATTAGAGGACTCTTTCTAATCTGTTGTGGCAACGCAAACATAGTCAAACGCCTGTTGTTTTATATAACATATACAGGCGCGTGAAAATTTTACAGAACTTGTTACAGCAAATCCCTTAAAAGTTTTTGGAAGAACTGGTGCATTTAGAGTGACGAATAAGTATTTATTTTTTCAATACATTTATTTTTGAGAGGTGGTTGTGTATAATATTCTTTCACTAATTGTCTCATTGTATCTCCACTGCACAGGTGTCTCAAAAAATGTTTTGTATTACATATAAACCTAAATATAAAACACAAAATACCTGTGGGTTCAAAATCTTCAAAGGAAAAATAGCGTTTGCCTATCTTAGAAAGAAAGAAAAAGAGTTTATTTGCGGCAAGCGACGCATAACAAAAAATAAAATAAACAAAATTAGAAAAACGTCTAAAGGCGTTTAACACGGCCAAATACAATGAGTTCGAGATATTATAGACTAACAAATTTTGATGCGTAAAAAAGTATTCCAAATGTTCAGTTGACAATTTATGGAGAGTTTACAATCTCTCAAGTTATTTTATAATCTTACGGAGTTTGCCATTTTCCGGTGACATATATAAGTCACGGTAACTATAGTACGCTAAAGCCTTTTAAAAGTTGGGTAAATCTGTCCGCCACCTACTCCAACTCGTAATGACAATGCAACACGACAAACACATCATTAAAACGGAATTCAACACACAACTAAAAATAGACTAACAAAACGAACTTCCATGAGCTTATTTATAAAGTCGTGTTGTTAGTAAAGTTCCAACAAAGAAAAGCTAACATCATTGTATCTCGTCTATGATGCAGTCGCTGAGTTACTTCTAAAACCCTTTCGTTCGGAGAGTTCTTCACAAATAAACGAGTGCGACTTAAAAGTTCGTTTTGCGCACATACGTTTTACTTAATAGAGCGTGTACACTGCGGGGCAAATGTATGTTATGAAAAAAAACTAGGTGTGGTCCACGGTTTTACTTGCACTTTAAAAACGTTGCGTATTTTGTTAGACGCGGTCAGTGTGAAGAGCTGACTCATCGCGTAAAAATATCCTACAGTTACTAAAAAGCATGTTATATTTTAATCCAAGCCATGTTCTATCGGAGCTCCAAATTGCACCTCGATCTGTTTAGTAGATTTTATGCTATGGAAATAATAAATATTATCACGAACTCTCGATTTGAGTTTTGGGCTCTGTTTTTAATTTCCTCTTACAAGTGATATAAATAAATAATTGATTATGTTTTTTGGTCTCCACTAGATTTTTGTTTGCAAACCAATTATTATTACTATCAACCATCAAATGAACTGAATGGAAAATATAAAAACACTTTTCACTGTTTATTTTATTCTTGTAAAATGTTAACGAAACAAATTCCTAAAGGGAGCAGCGTACGGTATCCACAAGAGTATGTCCCAACTTTGCAGAAGTTGGGCTCACAACATGAAAAATGCATTTAGTTTTAGCTACCAACTCGCTACCGACCGCCTATTCGATGACACTATTGGTTCGTGTTTCGACATGTAACATACATTGGCTTATGTATTAGTTAGTTACATTATTTATTGGAAACTGAATAGTTATGACTGTCATAGTTTTGGTGTACGGTGTGGAAAAAAAATATTTTTGTATTTAGCACCAGGTGGCAAGCCTACCAGTATCTGCCTAGCCTTTTCCTAAATTTTCGGGATCGGCTTCTACTTTAACCTGATATAGATAAATATTAGTATTATACATGAAGCCAATACCAATATTTCATCTACAAAGATGAAGTATCCAAAAATCAGTATGGAGATTTTTATCCTCTTTTTATCCGACTTCATGAAAAGAAGGTTATTTATACTTCTCTTTGCGACACGGAGTATTTTTGTAAGGACCGCGATCCTACTTCTTCAATTCTCAATTGAACGAAAGATATCACACGGCACATTCGTCTACAGTCAAGAAACCATACTTATCTTCTTTTTTCTAAACCTGAAAATGCAAACAACACTAACACGCAAACTTCCCTTTGTATGAAAATATTTGTCATTTAGAAGATGAACTTATTTATTAGATACAGGCTTTTTATTTTTATCCAAATAACGTGCGTGAAAAGTGGTGTGATAATTTATGTAAGTTTTATTTAGTTTACCTCAATTCAAGCAGGACTAATGTTTGCCTAAAACTATTTGTATTCTATGAATTAGGGCCTAATGGCAGACGTCCTAAACTAACATTGTGGGATTTCAGGGCCCTTATCAATGACTTACGAAGTGGACAAACTCAGAAATGTCTGGTTTTAGGCTAAGTAAACGGTGGAAGTGAGTTGAGTGTCACTTCAGTTGAAATATGGGGAAAAGAAATTATTATTTAGTAAGTATCTGGGTCATATAAGAAGCGTTTTGACATTATTATGTCTATTCCTTTATCTGTATTCTTAACAATATAACGTCGATCCCAAAATACCACTTTTCTCTCGTTCTTTCTGTCTCTAAGACTACTTTGAACAAAAAAACAAAAAAAAATTGTTTATTCCAGACAAAAAGAAACGCACATTACGAATATAATCATGACACACAACATTATAAATAATACAAAGGAAAGAAAACAACTAATTTTATTGATATTATACCAACAAACTCTATCGCCAGACCGATCGCCTAAAAAGCGTTCTATTCCCCATTAAAAAGAGCACTGATTTGTTCTCTGTGACATCAGCGATCTATCCGTGATATAGGATCACAGCGATCCTATATTTATAACATGCACTACACTACCAAAATTTGTGACAGTGAAAATTCGTTTCCACAATGAATTCGTTGACGCTAAAATAATGCGATTGGACGAAAAACAAATTTGTGTAATTCGACTACAAATGGGAGAGCGATCGAATCAAAACAGCTCCGTGGAAAATGGGAAATGGCCTGCACACAATGGTTTGTCGTGGCTGTAGGTACAGTACCCATTCGTTGTTACCTAAGTACGCTGATGGATATCTTGTGTCCAAATGCAGTGGTGGACCAAATTCGTTCACCGGTGCGGGCCAAATGTACTGAAGAAGGGTAACACTGTTACCAGGTTACCCATCCTAATTTTACAGAACGTTACTTTCCCTTAACTGTCAGTTTTGATTGAACGAGCATACGATCCAACTAATAACATCAACTCCACCTGTAAAATATCCACAGCTAACATAAAAGCTATTGCTTAAAAAAAATTGAAGTTATCGATATAAGTTCCAAAAAATAACAGTTCCAATAAAATATCAGTTACTTAATCACAGTCGCGCCGCATCGGTTCACGCATGTCGCAACGAATTTGTTATTTGTCGTGCACTACAACACATTAGCACGTTGTACCGTGCAGCGGTGGTAAAAAATGACGATGCATTCAATTCGGCGCACCCGTTACTACTGCCATCTCTTTCTGTTATAGACCGATGTTATATTTTTGAATGGACGAACGATTTAAAAAAGGAACAATGCCGTTCTAAAAACCGGGTTTAGAAAAGTTGTTTCCATTTTTTAATACAAAGGGTTTTTAGATGTCTGTGATCAAAACATCATATCCTTTTACACAAGGGTATAGATGACAGTGGAATATCATTTTTACGGGGACAGGAAAACAAAATATTCGACCAGAAAATACAGCGAACTAAAGAGAAAACTACAAATGAAACAACCGAGGTATTTGCCAGTCCAAACGAGCGAACACAAAATGTAACATTGATAGACGGAGCCAATCATGAGTTTTGCATAATCAAATGCTTTTACCACAGCAGCGCGCTATTACATTCTATACTGTTCAAGTCCGTTAGTACTGGAAATTAGTATTTCGTTCCAACAACTCTCATTGCGGCTTACTCTGAATGTTTTAAACACTGAAATAAGCATTTCGAACGCCCATTAGACGATTTATGCACTAAAAGCCAAAAGTAGTACTACAAATACTCGATGTTCGCTTGTATCACATTTCTTTTTTATTTTTTCTCCAATCCCCTGAGATTTTACTTTGCGCTCGGGACTACTGAACCCTGAAAACAGAAAACTGAACCCAATATTGGGTTCACTGGTTACTTTGTCTGTTCCAAACTCTTTACTGACAGCTATTGAATAACAGACCCTAGTACTTTTGTTTAAATTTCTGAGTAAATAGTCTTTTCTCAAAGAGTTTCGAGTTTCTATTTAAATTTCTTTTAAAGCGCTTTTTTTAGTTTAGAATTTTTCAACACAAACAATGTCTAGGTATTTGTTTGTGTTTACATGAGAAAAGAGTAGATTTATTTTATTGCTGAAATGAATAATTTTAGAACGTGTATTTGGTTTTAAATTTTCAATTTATTCATTCTATTCTTGACCTGTCATTCATAAATTCAGTGACCCTAATTTACGTTTGAGTCCGATGGAAATAATTTCCACCAAAGATTCAAAGAATTTCTCCAACTGCATCAAGCCGTTCTCGAGAACTTCATCGGTCTCTTTAATAAACTTATCCCTATTTAAAACCATTGTTCAACAAAAATCACTATTTTGTCAAAGAGAAACTGTAGTGACCTATTTCACGAAGTGCTTACGACAAACTCTGGAGCGCTTAAGAAATCAATACAAAGAACTTTTTTGTTCATTCGCGTCCCGTGCCCGCCATTACCGAAGCAAAATGGATTGTTTAAACTCAATTAGCATTTTAGAAGCGTCTATCTCGTATTAATTTTATTCTGATCGGTCAGTTGCTTTGTTTGTGGGGATGCCAAACGTTATGAATTTTATTAGACAATCTTTGTTTGGTTGCCTGATTGGGTAGACAGATTGTCGAGCAGACGTAGCATTATTCACGAAAGGTTTAGTATTGAATATAAATGTGGATGGGCGGAGAAGGAGAAAGAGGCAAAAAAAGATGGATTGTATGAGGTATAAAATGAAAGAAAAAGGAGTCAGGGATAGGAAGCAAGAGGATAACGTTACGGTTAATAGAGCAGAATGAAAGATGAAAACGTGTTGCCACGACCCCAATTTACGCAGTATCAGAAGTATACAACCGTGAACCAGATTTATTATATAAAAACTATTTATCTGACTTACAATCGTTGATTTACATCACGGATTGCTCGTGAAATGAGTACCAGTCTTCATCAACGTTTACTTTAAAAAACTAAACACCAGTATCATCTCATCTGTAGATTAGAAAGCCATTAACAGCATCGATAATATTAACCTATTCACGATAATATTAAACTATTCAAAAACTAACCTAACTCATGATGATGATCATCATTTAGTTTTTGAATAGTTTTTAGTTTCATCATGTTTGTTATTCCACAGACAAATTATAAACCAAGACGCTTGATTACCAACCAAATTGCCCCTACATCTCAGAAATCCATTAAACAATTACCAGCTCACGGTCCTCCGTCATAACATTTCACAATAAGCCACAGGGAACAAATCCTGGTCGCCTGCATTTGGCAACTCCACCGGCATCGGGACGTGACGTACTTTTAATTGGGAGTTTGTCGCTATGTGTGGCCAAGCTCTTGGCGTCCGTCCTCTCCCTGCCCATTTCTTGGCAGACACACGTACACTGTGCACGGAATATTGTAAATTCATTATCTGCTGAAATCGGATCAGAATGAAAAAAGTAGATAGGCGTAAGTGGATTATGGGATTGGGATTTTCTTTCTGTGATATTCTGCTGTTTTTTTTTTTGTTTTCTTCCTGTTTGTCGTAATGCAGTGATCGTTATGTGTTTGGTTTTCCAAAGCAGCAGTGGTATTCTGTTAACATCGCACTGTAAAAACTTACGTGAAGTGTGCTGAGTGTGAAAATTCAGAGCTTCGGCGAACCAACAGTTCATTTCACACACACTGCATCTAGTTTTCACGGTGTCATTTGTACACAATATACTGACTGGTATTTTGAGCTCTGAGCTACTAAACTCAACAATGGCTCTAAATAATTTAAATTTTGCGGTTTGGCAGCGGTTTGTATTGAAAATATGTCAAACAGCCATAATTATTCTTTTGACAATAGTTATCTGATTAATATTGAAAAATCCACGCTACATCAATCAGCTTTAACTTATTTGTTACCAAACAAAGACTTTTAACCGAGCCAAAATCGTCTGAAACCAAACATTTATAGAGATATGCGATACAGAGAGTAAAGTCCCGCACACCTCCATTACAAAGCGAGGATCCTCCGACCAGACGGTTGTTGTGTCTGGTGGGCAACTGCCCGATAGTTGATATTCGGACTGTTCTACATGTTCAAATCGCACGGAGAACTTTGCTCACGCGATGCAAGATTTAGTTGGTAGTTCGTTGCTGACAGGATAGATGGCGTTGTGGTTATTTTTGTTGCCGAACAAATTTCGCTTCTTAGTTTTTCATGTGGTGATTCATATCGCTCTTCTTCCAAAATCTCTATCATGTTTCATGCATTTTTAATAGATATGGAATATTTGTATTTTTGATTTCCCCATCTTATGGTACAGGTAATCATACGCTCAGTTACGCTTTCATTTTCAAACTAAATTACCTACTGACATTTTCGATATCATTGTTGATGATTGATTTCTAAGCCGAGCTGGCGCCAAATGAATTACATCTATATGTGTACGTATATGTATGAGGAGCTCGTGGCTTGATAATAGCCGCACGGGTCAAAATTCAAGGTTAAGCAGCGCTTATCGAGGTTGGTCCATGGATGGGAACATTCGTTACATACCGAGTTTCCTCCGTGTCTCAGAAAGCATGTTAAGTCGGCCCCGGCTGTCATTTGAACATCTTTGACAGTCGTTATGGGTAGTCAGAAGCCAGAAAATCTGGCACCAGTCTTGCCAAGATGTACTGTGTTACCCAGGTACAAGTCTCCACGAAAATACTGATATTCAGCTGAATCCTGTTTGACCGGAAGCCGAACCCAATATAGTAGGGAAAATATATATTGCAACAAATGATGTTGTTAAACATAAAAATTAGTGGTCAATTACAAATACTATTAGAAATCCGTCAATCCATATATAGAAAAGTGTTCCTCAAGATTTCCTTAATTTAAAGGACAGGTGTCTTACTCATTAGTAACTAGCTTTTGCCCGCGACTTCGTACGCGCACATACCGTTGTAGTGGTCTAAAACCATCTTCACATTATGGCCTTTCTAATGAAAAAGTTTGGGGCACATCGGTTGGATGGTTTCAAAATCTATAATGGACATAGAAATTAAACAATTTTTGTGTTTTAAATAATAGTTATACCTATTCATAGTTGTAACAACAACATTGATGTAACCTAGACTTATCTTTGTTTCTGCAATAAATTTTTATTCCATAAAAATGAAAACTCCTAACTAAGTTAACCCTAAAATATGGCGTCAAAAAATTCATCCGCAACGCTTTCGACTGGAAGTGTACCCAAAAGACTGGCAGCATTGCCACGTTGTATGGCAATGCTTATTCTTTGACCTAGGTAAAAGCCAGCCCTTGGGTCACGTGAAGTGTCAACTAAGCGCCTTGAGAGATCTTTAAACAAGTTATGTGCAATAAATGATTATTTACTTACCTACTTTACTATTCAAAAACATAATTGGGCACCAGACTGTGCGTCATCATGCAAATATTATTTAGTAAAAAACACAGACACACCGACGAATCAATTTCTTTTCATATCTTTTAAGTGTATTTATTTACTTTAACTGAAAACATATTTCAGTGGATATCTAAAAGCTCTATAGATAATACAAGAAAATAGCTATGAATGAATAGATACATTTTGTTTTATTGTTCGTCCGGAGAATCGCATATATTCTTTGTGTCGGATTTTACCGATCATATTTTATCCGGCGACCCGTTCCAGGGCGCGACATAAAAATACGCGTTCTGCTTTGATTTATAAACAACATATAGATCAAACGGACTTGTTTTTATACAATTTGCTTTGATAAATCATACGGTTTCGTCAATCATTGTCGCGGTATCACGATTTTGGACGTGAGTTTATCTGATTTAGGATCTTTTTATTCTTTGTCCTGAAGTGCATGTGGGTATTATTGTGATAAGTAGAAATACATGATTGCTTTTTTTCAGTACAGTTTGTCAAGTACGATATTTACAACTGTTTTAATGAATACTTAGCTATATACACTCTAAATAGAAATAAAAACTCCTAACTAAATTAACCCTAAAATATGGAGTCAAAAAATTCATCTGCATCGCTGTCGCTGGAAGTGTACCCAAAAAAGATTTTTGCTAGATTAGAATTGATATTAGATATATATGGTTTGTTAGATAAACGTGTACTTTTAATAATCCAAGTAGAACTGGAACGGCAAAAAGATCCTGTTATGAAGAAGAATAGGAATTCGGCTTCTGAAAGCGACCTTATCAAATCACTCTGACAATGCCAACCTAACTGCAACATATGGCCCCAAACAATGTCAATTCTATATTTTATTATCACTAGTAATTAAAAAAATACATCCGACTTCCAAATAAAAAAAAACAAAGTATAAAATATTTTTAATTTTGGAAGTCAGTGTTTTTTTAATTTGGAAGTCAGTTGTATTTTATGGAAAGTTTTTTTATTTTTCACTTTTTAGTGATACACCTAATAACACCACTGGAACGTCACAGGAAATCAAAACACGCAATTTCGTTTACTTGGATGACATATTTTCTATTTTCCCCAGCTATTTTGATTTAAAAACCAAACTACTGAACTGATTTTGATGAAATTTCTATGGAACCAATCGGAACATATAAACTTTTACATGAAAAAAGAATTTGCAAATCGTTTAATTAATGACGGTAACAAACATAAAAAAGTTCAACCAAATTGAGAACTTACCTTTTTTTTTTAAATAGCCTCATATTCTGTACCTACATTAATCCCATGATTTAGGGCCGGCCCAGCTCATAAATTTTTGACAGAACAAAAATTTTGAATTCAATTGAATAGACCTGTGACAATATCTCACAGTAAAACCCTATTCCATTTAATTGTACTTCTATAACTAAACAAACACAGGTACAGAGCCTGAAGGCCACCCCAGTAATAAGAACGCAATGTAATACATTTTATTAGCATCAATTTAAATAAATACCCCGACAAATGGCGGAGGGTGCTGAGACACTTTCGGCTCGAAATCAAATTGTCTGAGCCCCTCTATTTTAAATTGGTGCAGTTCAAAACTATCAGTTTAAATTGGGGGTATTTTAGGTAAGATAATAATGGAATAGGGGATCGTTAGTCGTATTTACCTACGATGAAAATTTGGGGTGAAAAGCCGTATAATAGTCATGCTTGCATATTGCTATAAAATATAGTTCCTTATGAATGAATCTTCTATTCAGTCATTTGCAATTACGCATATGAAAATCTGCAAATAAAACTTTGATGTCATAGTGAAATCAGTTACTTCAAAATTACAGTAAAAGGTCACTCTAGTTGTCTGTTGGCAAACATAGATTCACTCTTTGAAACGGACAAGACATTTAATCTTTTGCAAAAACTGAAACAAAAATACAAAAGAGTACCTACATATTTTCTATATAATAACAATGAAAGATTAACTCTGATTGAACTTTTTCGTAATCAAACAGAGTTCTTGGACCAACTTTTCTGCAGCCAATCATAAATCGGAATCACCTAATCCTTAAATTATCCAGTCAAAACATACCAACGAAATTGCCAGACTTGGGTCCTCCAGATCTACCTATAGTCTACCAGACCTGTCTATATGTAACCAGACGTCTGTTTCGTCATACGCGTCCATCGAAGGCACAAATAAGATTAATACAGAAGGTTGGCTCCACAGAAATACATGAAGAAGAAAAAATAACAGAAAAGAAATGGAGAAAAGTACGGATTTCTAGGGTTCCAAACCGTTCGAATGGAAAACGGAACCCTTGAAGGATCACTGGTGTGTCTGTCTGTCCGTGTGTCACAGCTGATTTTCTCCAAATTTACTGGAACAATTTAGATTGGTACAAATATAAACTTATTATTATTGTCTATAATAAATTCAGAATGGAATTTTTAAATTCTCAGGGTAAAATTAAAAAAAACAATACGTATTTTTCACTACTTCCTCGTGACCATGACCAGTCCGTCATGAACGATACCCATCCTCTGGCTCACACTGCGTATCGACTCCCGCCCTTTTGTCCTGATAAAATAGGATAAAAATAGATTTATTGTGTAACTTGTTTTGTTTACTAACAAATCATTAACACCTTTTTTTTATATTTGTGTGTACTACTAACAACTCTACTAACGCTATATTTGTAAAAATATGGACGTATGTCTGAAATAAAGATAAATTATTATTATTATGTACATTAATCATGCATTCATTCGGCCTGAAACTAAATGCATACATTTATAAAAACCTACACTAAAAACAAAAACCAAAAAATCCTACTTCAGCCTTATAACCACAAAATTTAATACTGTATGGAAAGAGTCGAAGCGACATTACTGCCAATACCCGTCTCTTTTTTGTTTTTTGACACTGCATATTTGATATGGACTTACATTTTTCCTTTTTGTATGAAGCCCGCCTTCTGAACCTTACCTACTCTATATCAGAGGGGTGCGGAATTAGGTATAGCATTTAAATTGAAATACTGGCAGCGCTAACTTCGTTTCTGGGGGACGTTCAGGGGCGGGACGAAAAGTGACGACCGGTGCCGACTTGTTGAGACATGTTATAGATGTGTGTTTGGTGATTTGGAACCTTAATTGGCTCTTTTAATACCAGTTCTGGCAATTATAAACTCAAAATGTTAGTTAAAAGTACCTTTTAATTAGCTTTTTGTTTTTAAAAAGGTGTGATGATAGAAAATAAACTAAACTAACTAACTAACTCTTTGCCTGCGTCTGTGTTTCCGAACGCATACAACCCTAATCTCTTCAAAATTAGAGTGAACAGGCTTCTTCTGGGTAAGCTCGCTCCATCGTCGACTTTGTCTCTGTCATCTATGACCTAGACTAGAGTCAAGAGCAAACCCATATTAAATAAAAAAAAAAAAAAAAAAAAAAACTGATTTTGATACATTTTGATACAGAGGTAGATGGGACCCTGGAGATGATGATACGCGAAGTCGTGGGCTAAAGTACCTATGTAATAAAAGTGTTCTAAGAATAGTTAATTGAGAATGTTCATTTCGAATGTAGCAGATCTCACTATTTACTCCTGGAAAGCTTGAAATAAAAACAGCAGATAGCGCTTTAAAAACGATTCTGGAAACTCATCAAGAAATGAAGCGATTCCGGGAAAAAAATCTTAAAAACAAAAGATTTAGTATAATCTTATTGAATCTATATATATAAAAATCAATTGCTGTTCGTTAGTCTCGCTAAAACTCGAGAACGGCTCGACCGATTTGGCTAATTCTTTTTTTGTCTTGGTCGCCAGATTACAGGGAAGGTTTTAAAACAAAAAAAAAAGGGAAGTAGGGTAGGTATGTAGGTAGGGTAGGTAGAGTAGGGTAGGTAGAGTAGGGTAGGTAGAGTAGGGTAGGTATGTAGGGTAGGTATGTAGGGTAGGTATGTAGGGTAGGTATGTAGGGTAGGTATGTAGGGTAGGTATAGTAGGGTAGGTAACGGTTGACGGTTGTTGGTGAAGGGAGCGAAGCCGCGGGAACAGCTTGTTCTTTATAAAATACAGATTTTAGGGCCCTCGCAGACGGGCGTCATGCAAGATTACGACATAGACGTGTGTGACTCTTTCATTTGGAGCCTTAAGTTGTGATTTTTTTCAATTGACCCAACTGCAAGCCTTGAAAAAATTACACGTACTGAATTCAGTGCCTGTCTTTTTTATTTTTTCCTGATTTCGCGGTATATATAACTGATATAACTACAATCTTTTTGGTATTTGTTAACTCTGTGCTTGAAGAAGATACTAAGGATTTCACAGGTATGCGATGAAAACGTTTTTTATTTTGTTATAGTTATATTGAACTTTATTTTGATGTGTGACGTAAAACTTTTTTTTTTTGGCATATATTTAAGTCTTATTCCTGAAGACTTATACCTGAAGACTTTCTCTTTAAGTCTTATTCCTGAGGACTTATTCCTGAAAATTTATAACTGAAGACTTATTCCTGAAGACTTATACCTGAAGATATTCTCTTGCAGACATATTTCTGATGACTTATTCCTGAAGACTTATTCCTGAAGACTTATTCCTGAAGACTAATTCTTGAAGACTTATTCCTGAGGACTTATTCCTGAAGATTTATGACTGAAGACTTATTCCTAAAGATTTATTCCTGAAGACTTATTCCTAAATACTTTTTCCTGAAAGATTTAAAAGAGATGGATAGAAGAAATCAAGGCCGTTGGGACGTTAATATGATGATGGACCTATGTTATTGATTACTGTGTTGCTGGGGCAGTCAAGTAAAAAAAAACATAAGAAATTACCTAACCTAATATCGACAGTACCTACTCATTTAACTTTGCGAGTCGTAAAGACTCGCGTTATACGTCTGTGTAAGTATTTTGCACAGTCGCAATGCTATATATTTTTCCAAACCAACAAGTGTTATGTCTAAAGAACTTAAAACAAAAACCCTTTTCTCCTTGTTCATCAAACAAAAAAATAATACTTTTTTGGTTTTGCTTTCATTTTTGAGGAAATATATACTTGTCTCAGTTGAATTTTCCATCACGACTACCGATTTCTTTTCAAGGTGCTTTAGACAGGATAAAGACGGATAAATTGGTAGGTAGCTGTATTTTTTTCTACGAAATATTTTTTCCGAGAATTGGTGCTAATTAGCTAATGTTTTTACAAAAATGGAATTATAAGACGCCTTATTCCTTTTTTCGATATTTTTTATTCATTATGTGCCGTTTAGTTCTTAAACCTCTTAAGAGGCCCCAATGAAAGCGGATCTCTACAGTACCTATAATCACGGGCAAAAAAAATAACAAAACTAAAAAAAACTTCGGCACCTAAAAGATTGAACAATCTTAAATGATCAGTCCTGAAATACAATAATTATTGATTCTTTTATTCCCCAAGTTTGCTACCAGACGTATAAAAACAAAACACGCTTGCTCTGCGAAATGCAGCGTTATTAAGAGCGACACTCAATACCAATCCAATCTCGATAAAGTTAGGAGGAGAGTGGCTTCAGCGTTACGTGTCATACGTGATCTAACTTTGCGAAAATTCCAACACTTCTGCGAAAATTCCCCCATTTTGCGAATCGAACTCCATTTCGCATCGTTTAAATATTAAATCAAACTTACGACGTAAGTCAAACGCGCGTGTGAACGCATGATAAAGTCACTCGGCTCCAGAGTAGACAATAACTGTTCCCCGAGCTAATAAATTTTGTGTGACAAATATTTTTACGGCACCTAGTATTGGTTTGCTGCTATTGCTATCCGTATTATATGTAGATTTTGATGTGCATTTTTGAAATACCGATTGCATTGGCGAACAAATACGTGGATAGGTACAACAAGTTACGCGTTGATTTCTTTTTTTAATAAATAATGGCTGCATTGTTGAACAAGAATGCAAAAGCGTATATTATCTAATCTAATACCTTTAAGCGAGATTATAATCTGAAACTCGGAAACGGATCCAACGATTTTCATGAAATTTAGTATGCAGGGTGTTTCGGGAGCGGTAAATCGATTTAGCTAGGTTTCATTTTTAGAAAATGTTTATCAAAAAAAATTCGAGCAACGCTCGGTCATCCAGGTACTATATCTTTATATAAGTATGTAATCCATGAAAAACACAGGAATTTAGCCAGAACCAGTTTCATGAAATGTTGCATTAAAACAAAATTTAATGTAACTATGTACATGTAATTCATCCCATTGCTGCATTAAATAAATTCCATTCTAATTAATTAATTATCTATCGAATAAATACTTCGAATTAATTATGTATGTACTTGGAAGCTTGATTATTTTGGGAATTTTGTAATAAACACATAATAGAGCGCTGGGTATTGCTATGACTGCTCATTATATAAATAATTCCAAAAACGAATAGTTATTAAATGATTACGTACCTAGTAGAAATCTATATACATATATAAAAGCAAAAAACTGACTAATTACGAAATCTCGAAAACTACTACACCTATGAGTGTGAAGATGAAATTTGGCATGGAGGTAGATTATGATTAGGAGACGTCAGCTAAGAAAGGATTTTAAGAAACTTCTTCCGTAAAGGGGTGAAATTTAAGATGGAAATTGTTTGTACTAAATCTGCGCAGATAAAGTCGCGGGCGAAGTGCTAGTAATTCCTAAAATGAATATCACATTCAGCGAAAAACGTAAAAACTCATCGAGAAGTACCTACATTCAAAATGTGACATTATCAAAGAGATTCTTACGTCTTGACATAAAAATTTATATTCATAGGGTTCAATTTCGCTCTTCGCCCAAAATCACTGGGAATGTCCTAATATGTATGATCGTAATCAAAGGAGCTTAGGGCTTGCCTCCCCAGAGGCTGAAATCTGGGGTATTAGAGAAAGTACTCCGAATAAACTGGCAAGAATACACAATAAGCCTATTCATTTATGCCGTTTACGCTTTTATTTAGACTTTTGGGTTGAGTAATGGTATATTCTAATTCTGATATTGTCAAGTTTATTTGCATTGCTTGCTTAAATGTAGGGCTGCTATTGTGATCCTAATAATGGTAGAATAGGCTTTAACCGAAAAGGAGCTCGTGGCTAAATAATAACAGCCGCATGGGTCGATCTTCAAGGTTAAGCTACGCTTGCCAAGGTTGGTCTGTGGATGGGTGACCATCTTAACATATAGTTTCCTCCGTGTCTCGGAAAGCACGTTAAGCCGTTGGTCCCGGCTGTCATTTGTAGATCTTTAGCAAACGTTACGGATTGTCAGAAGCCAGTAAATCTGATTCCAGTCTTGCCAAGAACTACCGTGTATCCAGTTAATGGGTTGTGGAGGTCTAGTAAGCAGCCGCTCCACGTAGAATACAGGTATTCAGCTAAATCCGGTTTGACTGGATCCGACCCCGGTATAGTTGGGAAAAGGCTAGGCAGAGGCAAATATAAAACTATTCTTAATGAATTTTAGTTTTAGTTTATAATTTGTATGCTATCATTTCTATGACTGTAAATTCTTTTTTCTCTTTCTTTTACCTACCAAAACATAATCTCTCCTATCTCATAACCCAAAATAAAACAAGAAAAAGACTTAACAATCACAATTTAACGACAAAAAGTTCGCAATCGATCGAAGCTTTTGCGAAACTCGGAAAAACCGACGAGAAGTGACAACCAAAACAAAAATAAAACATAAAATTAAGGGACATCATTAAGATAATATTGAGGAGAAAAATCTCGAATGGCTGTGAACAGCAGGGCTACTTGACACATACAGAGCACTCTCCAATTTGTTGCAAACTCTCTTCGAAAGTCTGTACTAGTGTTGTAACGCAACTTCGCATCCGCATAAGAAAATGCGGAATTCCGCAATAAACCTCTCTATATATATTTCCGCCTCCGCAATTTTTTGTGGAGTTGTAAGGGACATTCATCATGTTGCAAAAAAATGGCGTACCGTCTCAGAGGATAAAGGAAATTGACTCCAAGTCTGCCACGAGATTCAGTGCCAAATAGGAACCTGCTTAGCCATTCTAGTTAATTTTTGGTTTTTCTAGCTGGAAGGTGACAATACAGCAAAACAGTTCTTTAACATACTTTTAGCGTGTCCCTTCTTATTTTTGATGTTTACCAAAAACTCGTAATTTCTTCGATTTTTAGGGCTCCGGGAACCCTTAGTTTCGCCATGTCCATGTGTCCGTCTGTCTATTTTTCTGTCCGACCGCATTTTAGCACAGAGACTCTTAGCGCTAGAAAGTTGATATTTGGTATGGGTAAACATATTAATCACGCCGACAAAAAGTGGTAAAATTAAATCTAGAAATACATTTTTTTAGGCCCCTCTACATGTAAAGTGGAGATGATTTTTTTTTATCGTGAACTCCATGGTGTGGGGTGTCATTGGATATAAAAATATTGAGGGTATGCTAGAGCCATTTTGCCATCCAAGAATCCGTTTGCGAAATATTAAGCCTTAAAGTGTTATTTTTTTTTAGAGTAAGTGTCTCCATTCCCCCCGCCCCCTCTGCCAAGTAAAAGTTTTTGGAGACGTGAAAATATTCATGGTAGTAGCATATATCATGAATTTAAAAGGAAAGCTTGATCACCACTACCGAGGCTTAACGAGTTAATGAGAAGTAGTCGACCAACTTTTAAAGTGGAAGTGGGTAAGTAAAAAATTAATAATTATTCTATAGAAAATGATTTGAAACCAAGTGCATTTGTAACTTTGTAAAGTTATTATAGTTAAGTACTTTTTTACTATTTTTCTGGCATGGTTTAGGAGACGGATAACTACGGAAATCTACACTGCGCGTGGTCCGATACGCACTTGGCCAGTTTTTCTGTTTTATTTTAACTCGATTTTATTTTTCAGTTATACATCTTAATTTGAAACTAGGGGACTGCCCCGGCTTCGCCCGGATGTTATTTTTTGAAAATGTTCTTTCATAAGAACCTTCTTAATAACAATCACAACAAAAAAAGAATAATTTAAATTGGTCCAGCCGTTCTCGAGTTTTGCGCTTAGCAATACATTTAGAGATTCATTTTTATTTATATAGATAGACTACCTTTTTTGAGCTACTTTGCGAGCGTGGTAGATAAAAAAATTAAATCGAAATACTTTTAATTTTTATTATTTCTCTGCTAACATAGCCTCAGAAACATCTCTAGTCCGTACCTATTGGATATCACTCCGCACAAATGAGGTCTGTATTCCATTTAATTACTATAAATATAACATCAGAAAATATAATTTTATTTACGTGTGTCTGTGTTTCGCTACTGATATTCAATTCGTAAGAAATTTATTTTATTTTACTTGCTTTGGTAAAGTGAACATAAAATGTTACTGGTAATTAATAAAAAAGGTTTTTCAAATAAAAATGGTAACCTACCTGAGTATGAAATATGGTTCGCATAAATATTCAGTAATGTTTATTTGAAACTATCATTAATAAGCAAAAATAGTTCCTCGTGT
Source organism: Mamestra configurata (assembly GCA_002192655.3). Lineage (NCBI taxonomy): Eukaryota > Metazoa > Arthropoda > Insecta > Lepidoptera > Noctuidae > Mamestra > Mamestra configurata. Next base: position 77,392 of record NDFZ01004579.1, read on the forward strand.
ACGTATTACCGGAAAAAACGGACTATACACCCAATTTAATCTATTTCCTTCCAGGTGTTCCAACCATCTAAATTCGTTCGATTTAACCGCGATTGATTAACAAACATCTAAATAAATGTAGGTACATGATTGTAGACTTTCACATGCACAATATAAAAATTCACATTGATTTCATTCGTCGATATCAAATAACCAAAAACAGTAGACATATTTATCAATTTACGGGTACGAATATTTACTTTCAGTCCGTTCCAAATTCTCAATATTATACGCATGTCGCAGATATTAACAGTTGGAAATTCATTCCCAATAATACTCATGTTCTGATTTCATTGTCAGTGACAAAGTCTATAACATGTTCAATTTCACTATTATAAAGGATGCTACTTGAAAACTGTTCACATTTAATAAAAATGAAACCAGGTAAATGTGCCTGACTACCTACCATGATTGAATTTATAAGTGTAACGTATTCTGGATATATTTTTTAATAGAATGAATACAGTCTTGTAATATTAGACAGATGGTGGGGGCGTAGGCTTTCAGTCTTTAGTTGCGGAGCTTTAAAAAGGATTAAAGCAGTTATCAGATTTTCTAAGCCTGGTGATGCCCGTAGCAGTCAGTTGGATGGAAGAAGTACAGGTCCGGTTTATGGGAAGACGTGCACGGGAGGCCGTAAGGCCTATGCACACCGGGACGGAATGGCAGAGGATTTTGCCACCGGTCAGCGCACACTAGCCGCTTAGATACTGTAGAGTTCCGGCGGCCTATCAAGACATCCCGTGACGTGCTCGATCCCTTAGCGTGCTCTCCAATGCCGTGTCATGAAATCCCTTTGGATGCCACCAAATCAATTGAAAACATTGGAATTTATGTCGTATTCTTACTAGATAAGTTTGAATGTCCTTTGGTAAAAAATTAAATCATTAAATTAATAAGTAGAGGATTTAATTTTATTTTATTTTTTTGTTTAGAGGCTCTAGACAACTAACATTCTAATAGTGAAAACGATTATTAAAAGTCGAGAATGTATGGGTAATATACGTCACATTTCGATAGCGTTTGTTAACACAAACGCTGATCAATGATCGTGATATTTTGGCATTTGGACAATCGACACTTTGTTTAGACCAACTGTCTGTTTGGCATAACGTTAATAGCCTTAGCAACCATATCGTACAAAATAATTACAGTTTCTGAGTTCATTGACTTCATCGTCAAATTTTGTCGTCAACTTTAAAGATTTTCGTTAAACAAATCACTCAACTTCTCGATAAAATACTTATTAGTCCTAAACCACTTAACGCCATCATAAAGCAATTTTAACCTCACAAATCTGATAATAATTTAGATCCCCCAGGATACTTATTTGAGTTCTCTTGAGATATTATTTCAATGTACACAAATTTTAGAATTATTATGGCGTCTAATTCATTCCTTGGTCTAATGGTTTTAAATGCAAAAGCTAAACAGGGGGTCCTGCAGTTTAATAACGTAATACAAACATGAATGCAATCTATCGCAAATCCGTTAATTTTGTAATTTCAACAGTTTTACTAATTAACACCTTTAGATTTAACCTTTACAGAGGATTTTATTTTTAAAATACTAATCTAACTATCACTTAAAATAAGAATAAAAACTCCTAACTAAAATATGGCGTCAAAAAATTCGTCCGCATTGCTATCGAATGAAAGTGAGCCCAAAAGACTGGCGGCATTGCCACGTTGTATGGCAATGCTTATCCTCTGTCCGAGGTAAAAGTCAGCCCTTGGGTCACGCGAAGTGTCAACTAAGCGTTTAGCAAGTCCTTTGTAGGTATAACTTGTGTTTTACGTTGTCGAGCAGACGAATTTTCAATCATCTGGATTCCTTTAGCTTGTAAAAGAATCTGCGATTTTATGAGTAACGCAATTGGGGTGTTGGTTTCAATTCAAATTTATTAGGTGACTGTATAAAATACAATTTTGCAACATTAATAGCGCTATTCAACATTAATAACCACACGAAACAATAGAATAAGAATAACTTTTCCTCCAGTCCTTCAAAACCTTTCGGATTGTGATAGAAAGTGAATTACGCAATTGTCTAGGCTTGAGCTCAGTTGATGATTGGTTCTTTCCCTACGTCCACCTTAATACAGTCAGAATCATCACCCAAGATTTTCTATTTTTACTAGCTGCCACCCGCGGCTCCGCGCGCGGCTCCGCCCGCGTGAATGTCGAAAATTATCCCGGGATAACTATCCTATGCCCTTTCCCGGGACTCAAACAATCTCTATACCAAATTTCATCTAAATCGGTCCGGCCGTTTGCGCGTGAAGAAGTAACAAACATACACACACACTCACAAACTTTCGCCTTTATAATATGAATGTGATGTGATGTGATATATGTTATATATATAGAGTGATGTGATGTGATTATGTGATTTATTTAGTCTTACATGAAAATGGTTCCTCACACGTTCCTCCGTAGATAATGTTATTAATGAATAGCCTCCCGTGATATATTAGTGTCAGGGCTGTCAGACTGTGGTGTTGATTGTGGCGCTGGTGTGAAGCAGCCGAAAGATATGTGAATTAATTAGTGAAACAGCGAGTTATGGCACCTATTTGTGTCGCTGGAGGTATTTTGTGTCGGCGTGAGATATGGCTGCAGTTTATTGGTTCGATGTCATATAATATAGCTGGATGCAATTTGTAGGTATTTTTTTATAAACAGTAAAGCGGTAATCTTATACACTTCTGGACACATCTATTGGCCCACCTTGTATTTTCAGTTTCGTTTGGTCCTAGCTAAAATTTTATATTAGGTCGAGCAAAAAGTTTTTATGCAGTTTTGAACCTGGCACATTCACAATTTCATTCAATAGTCTTTTTTTGAATTTCGAACACAGAATTTAAAGAAACAAAAGACAATTTGGAGCCTGTTTGTTGATATCAAACAATCGAATACTAAGAAAACTTGGTTTTATTGGTTTACTTGGATTTAATTCTTGAAAAAGTGATTGATATCTTTGGTTTTGCAACAAACATTACTTATTCTTAACATTAAGGTGAGGTTCTATCAATAATCTATGGATACTTCACCTGAAGTCGCCGCCCAAGCTGTGGCACTTATTCAGGCCGGACACAGCCAAAGAAACGTGAGTGCTCAACTTAATTTAAGTCGATCTGCGGTCCGAAATGTTTATCGGAGGTACCTAGAGACTGGCGGCTTTGTTCGTCGCCAAGGAAGGCCACGATCTCGGGTCACAACTGAAAGGCAGGATCGATTCATCGTGACGACCAGCTTGAGAAATCGTCACCTTACCTCCATTGAGATACAAAACCAACTTCGCGACTTCCACGGAGTATCTGTGAGCGCTCGAACTGTTCGGAGAAGGTTAAAAGAACGCGATATGGTACCACACAAGCCAGCTAATGGGCCCAAACTAACGCGAGCCCACCGAACAGCGCGCCTTCATTTCGCACGCAGTCATTTAAATTGGACACAGCAAGATTGGAGCCGTGTACTCTTTTCTGATGAGTCTAAAATTGTGTTACATGGCAATGATGGAAGGAAGAAGGTCTACCGACGTAAGGGAGAGCGTTTCGCACAATGCTGCTTTGAAGAGAGGGTTGCTTATGGCGGTGGCTCATGGACTGTCTGGGGCGGTATATCCGCGAGCGGCAAAACTCAACTTGAGGTTGTTACAGGACCACGGCTGCCAACATTAAATGCTGAAAGGTACATTCGTGAGTGCTTAGAACCTCACGTGATACCATACGCGGACTATGTGGGCCCAAATTTCCTTTTTATGCATGATAATGCAAGAGCCCATGCGGCCGGCATCGTCAGGGAATATCTTCGGGATGTGAACATCACAGTTATGGACTGGCCAGCCAGAAGCCCAGACATGAACCCCATTGAGCACATGTGGGACGAGCTAAAAAGACGTGTTAGGGCTCGTCAGCCAGTTGCCCAGACGATGCAGGAGTTGAAAACTGCCATAGAAGAGGAATGGGAGATGATCCCTCAAAATTGCATAGAGCGGTTGATAAACTCTATGCCTAATCGTATGAGAGCTGTGGTAGATGCCCATGGAGGCAACACGCGTTATTAAATTAAACCTTTATTTGATAAAACATGTTTTTTATTCAAAAATCAATTGCCTTTAACAAGGCGCATATCCGACTTGTTAGGCGTAGCTCCATGTCGTATGGTATTCTGAATTCAAATTTAAAACAATACGATCGAAAAAGATGGTAAAATGTATCAGGTTTAAAACTGCATCAACAGTTTTTGTTCAATCTAGCAATCATATTTCGGTAGGGGCCATCGAAACCTAAACTCTAAGGTGGGCCAATAGATGTGTCCAGAAGTGTATATAAAATTCTCGTGTCACAATGTTAGTTACCATACTCCTCCGAAACGGCTTGACCGGTTTTTATGAAATTTTATATGCATATTCAGTAGGTCTGAGAATCGGCTACTATCTATTTTTCGTACCCCTAAGTGATAAGGGTTTCCAACCCTAAACTTTTTTTTTATATTTTTGTAATTTTTTTATTTTTTATTATGTGGCATTAAAAAATACATACAACCCTAAATTGTCACCCTTCTATCACCAACCCCCATTTTTTAACAACGATATTAGTCCTTTAATTATTTTCTACTCTCGGCGGTCGATAAAATATAATTGATCATTTACCACTCGACTATTTATTAGAAAATTAATAGAATTGAAAAAATATTTTAGTGTTTTTTTTTCTTTTCTTTTAATGAGGGATAACAATTTGAGGAAAATCCCGTAGTGTGGGATCCGGTATGGCATCAACTTTTGAAAACGTAAGTCAAATCGACGTCGCCACAAACAGGATAAAAAAGAGAACAAAAATCAATTGGTAGTTGTACTCTAAACCTTTTCGAGTACACAGACTTTTTGTTTTAATCCGAACTTTCTAATATAACCTTTGATTCAATGGTAAGTTGCTATTAAATATCCTTATTACGGAAATACCTTAATCATACATCATTAGGTTGGCCTTAATAAGGATAGTTAATAGCAAATTAATATTTGTAGTATCGAAAGAAGAAAGAAAGAAAAGAAAGAAAAGAAAGAAAAGAAAGAAAAGAAAGAAAAGAAAGAAAAGTAAGAAAAGAAAGAAAAGAAAGAAAAGAAAGAAAAGAAAGAATAGAAAGAAAAGAAAGAAAAACAATTTATTCTGCCGGAAAAAACGCACAGAACACTAAAAACTAAAAAACTTATCAACTACAATAATTATAACTAAAATAAATAAAAACTGAAAAATAACACATCACTGCCAGCCCAGTATCGCAACTACACCTACAAATAGTCTATATTCAACCCCTAAAAGTATGAGAAGCAAGTACTAAACTTCCATACACTGATATCCGTCGTTCTACAAATAAAACAAAATGACAACTTTAGTCCATAAGTCAAAGATGAAGTCATTGGGGACCAATATTACGCCACAACAAATCACGCTATATCGAAAATGTGCCCCAGAAGACGAAAGTACATTTACTAGAAAAATAAAAAGTGTTTTGCAGCAAACTTGAGGATTTTCCTCGGAGCGTTCAGATAGTAGTAACATAACTATGCATCTTCGGACGGCCGCGCCGGACACAATCGTAAACATAAAATGTAATACAGGTGCTACAATACTGTCTGGTCTAAATCACGAGATGTTTGCTGCTTAGAATTTTTTTGGGAACTTTTATCGAAATCTGGTTAACAAAACCACGAAAAAGCAATACTTGTAACAGATTGCAGATTGCAGTTGCATAGTCTAAACTAATATTATAAAGAGGAAAGATTTGTTTGTTTGTTTGTTGTTACGATTTGGCTCAAAAACTACTGAATCGATTTTAAAAATTCTTTCACCGCTAGAAAGCTACATTTTTACGAAGTAAAATAGGCTATATTTAATTCCAAAAATAATTAGGAATCCCTACTAAAACTTGAATAAAGTAACCCAAGGTGTAAAAAAAAATGTCATAAAATGTCTTTCGTCGCATGCGCTGCGAAAACTATTGATGATACATAAAAATAATGTACTACATAATAAAAGTACTTATTATTACCTAGAAAAAGTTAGCCAGGCTATATGTCTAACTATTATGGTTAAGTCACAGTGACCGCTTTTTGTTAAAATTATTCAATCAAAGCCCAGTTGGAAAGATAATGTGATGATTTTGATATCAAGATAATAATCCTTATCCATTTAAATGGTTTGGTAATCAAGGTTGATTATGTACATGTAAATTACACTTTAAATTATTCAAATCGGACCTTTCGTTTCAAAGTTATGACGGGTATGAAAATGCTCTAAGTAAGAAAAATATTGCGGTTTGAGCGAACTGGGGAGAATCTTATTGCCAGGTCTGATGAAGTTGAAACATTAATGATTTGGATAAAAAAATAAGAATAACAAATATTTGGATTTTTCTAAAATAAACACATTAAGGGGCGAAACGCAGTGCTGAAGTTTTTAGGGGAGGACATTATTGCTTACTTTAATTTACGTGGTAATTGGAATGAACAAAGTAAAAGTGGGATATTTGAAACAGATCTAACAAATTTTACATAATCAACCCCTGACGGAGTAAACGGGGTGAATAGTAGGCTGATCCTTAGACCGTTGAATGGATATCGTAGTGGTTAATTTTTCAAAACTTGAAGTTTGTGGAGTACCCACTAACTCCGCGCGAACGAAGTCGCGGGCGAAGTGCTTGTAATCTATATAAAGTAAATTTTACATAGGAAAATTATAATAGTAGATTATGCACCGAGGGGATAAAGCAGTGTCTTATGTCACGAGCGTCATATTGAATACCATACGCAATGAAGGATTCCAGAGTTAACTCCCGAGCGTAGCGATGGAGTTAAGAGTTTAACTCACGAGCGACGCGAAGGAGTTAATACAAGAATCCTGAATGCAACGCGGTATTTAAGATAGCCCAAGGCAAAGACACCTTTATCCCTGAGGAGAATACTCTACTTTTCACAACTACTGCGAGAAAATTGTGCTCAAGCCATGAAGAGAGGTGGCTGTTCACCACGAGCGGCACGCGTCGTGTCCACTGCTAGAAGCAGGCCGCGCGTCGGTCCCGTCCACCGCCGCCGCAATAATATTGTACTGAATTTTATTTTAACCCGCTGGGCAATCATGTGATTTGAATTTGGAACCTCATTTGGACTCGCTCCATCATCGACTTTGTCTCTGTCATCTATGACCTAGACTAGAGTAACGAGCAAACTCATCTCAAATTTTAAAAAAATATCCTGAACCCGCATTCGCCCATACCTTGCACCAAAGCATTTGTGTGCAGGTGTTGGGCAGAGTTTTACGTGAGTAGTTTACTGAAGAAATCACGCCAGCCACGGTCGGCGGCGCATTTAAACACGACACTTGTCGACCGCCTCGCTAGCCAGTACCTACCACATACTAAATATGTTTTAGACTTTGTTCGGAAGAACGTTATTTTGTTAGGAAGTTATTGAGTGAAAGGAATTTACAAGCAAGAGGCAATGGAAAGAGCTATTCTTGGAATCAAAAATGAAGAGATCCGCAGGTCTATCTATAATGACATGGCCGGAAAAAATATGAGGGATCCGTGCACATAGCTCTAAAAACGGAAAGCTGATGGCGCCAATTCGCCGAAAGGTTCTGAAGTCGTGACCACGTACCAGCACACGCAGTGTTGGAAGGCATCCTACAAGGTGCCAGTACACCTTGTGGGATGCCTTGTCTGGTGAGAGCCACGTGAATCCACTGGATGCGCGAAGCACAGGGAGATGTATGACCAGCTGTGGATGTTCTGATGATGAGGATAATGGATTTAACACTTTGCGCGCATATTGATAAAGTGTAATTCTATCAACGATAACTATTGTCGAAAAGTTATCATTATCATTTCTGCCGAAAGACGTCCCACTTATGACTATTGACCGGTCCTGTGCTTCTTGCATCGAGCGGATTCCCGCGGCCTCCACCAGCGCATCGATCAACCTTGTAGGAGGCTCTACAACACCTGCGCCTTATTGTACGCGGTCGCCACTCCTTTCGACCCCATCTATTCTGCAAGCAACGTGCCCTGATAACTAAAATGACACCTGGTCTATTAAAAATTGGGGATTGCCGATAGAAGTGAAAACTAAGCGAAAGCTAAAGCGTTCGGTGACGATGACCCGAGTTCCATGATTTTTGTTCACCTAAAGCGTTCGGTGACGATGAAAAGTGCTCAACGCGCCTAAATAAGTTTTCACTACAAAAACTTCGACAGTATATACCACCGATCGAATTTCATATTATCTGAAGCCCCTTTTCACCACCCTATATAAGTTACAAGAAGACAGAAAAAACATAACAAGTCAGTCCAGAAAGAAAAATAATTGATTTTGATTGCATATATATGTAACGCACACCTAAGGGGGTTGGAGATAGGTTTTCCTCATCTATTCGATGTTGACAGTATCTTTGTATCTACTGTAGGTTCAGATGAAATACTTAATGTAACATCAGAGAAGCACATGTCTACACTTCATATGACAGTTTGTACCTACAGAGCAACAGCTTTGTCAAACATTTGTAGAGTAATTATATTTTAAGTAAAAAACTAATAACAACGTATACTCAAAATTGTCAGCTATAGTTTTTAATAATAATGTTAGTGGTGTGTATTACTTTTATTGATATTATCTATATAAAGATTATTATTTTGTTAAAGATTATTATATATCATAAGTTGTTTGCTGCGCCCTAATAGGGTACTGTACTCATTAAGTTTAGCAGTGTCTGTAACTTAGTGTACATTGTGTGCAATAAATAAATAAATGTTGAGCTCTTACAGCCATCCCTCCCCCTTAACACACACACTGACACATTCTTATTCATAGTTATAACGGGTCATTATGGTTCACCCTTGTTTGATAGAACAACGTTTGATATAATATTACTAAATCGAATTTTAGTTGCAATAAAGTCATTTCGAAGAATTATTCATTTGACCGAATAATTCATTGGTAAATTTTTATTTAGCGTAATTATTTATTTGAACTAATTTCATTTGAACTAATTTCATTTCGCCGAATTTTTAAATGCAATAATTTTATACTTTATACCCTATACACCTGCCACCCTCAACTATTGTTACCAGGAGAAACTGGATGCAATCTGGACTTTAGGGCACCCCGACTCGGATAGGTTAGGTTAGAAGGGGATGGCGGGGTCGTGTGAGCGAGCGAAGCGAGCGAATAGACCCCGCCATCCCCTTCGTGGTTATTTTTTTTATAAACCACCCAGAAGTAGGAGCCCCGCGAAGCGGGTCTCCGTCGATCAAGCCCACCCTCGACCATGCATAGAATATTTTAAGGTTTGGTTAAGTGTTAAATACATGGTTATACCATCTGAACATTATATCAAACGAACATTATACCTTTTGATCATTAGCGCAAATGTTGTTATAGCAAATAAATATTCGATGAACTGAAAATTCTGTCAAACGATATTATACAAAGTGATGATTTTCTTAAACGTTGTTCGATTTAGTAATATTATATCAAACGTTGTTCTATCAAACAAGGGTGAACCGGTCATTATAGGTTTATTAACACACATAAATAAATAAATAAAGGTTTCTTTGGTACACGAAATTATAGTAGAACACTGACTCCTAAGTCACAGGGTCCCCCTAGTTTAGGAGACAGGATTTTTCACAATTTGTGCAGCCTTTACCCAAATCTAATGTACCTATGTGAAATGTATTGGTATTGTATACAAAAGTTTATGTGTAAATAAAGTTATTATTGTTATTTCCGTTATTCAAATTATATACATATAAATAACATTTTAAATATTAAAATACAAAGATATAAAAATATAAAAAATAGTAGCCCACCGGTATCGGGAACAGGGTCCAAGCTACCGGTGGTTAGGGCCCCTGAGTGAAGAACCTCCTAACTATGCGCGCCGTGTCCAGGAGTACTGCTTTCTGGATCAAGCCCTTGATCCAGCTGCCCAACGAGAGCCTCTTTAGATGTTGGTCGAGGCTCTTGGCAATTATGCCATTGGCCGTCACGACTATCGGCACAATGACTGCTGTGTTCACATCCCACATGTCGACAACCTCGCGAGCCAAGTCAAGATACTTCGTTTGTTTATCTTTCTCAGTCTTCACGAGGTTCGCGTCATGAGGGACTGCTATATCAACAATCATTGCGCGACGCTCTAGTCGATCTACCACCAGTATGTCAGGCTTATTGTTATTATTATTATTAAATATTGTGAAGGCAATTAGGCATTGTATTATGAACATTATCTTAGCTAACCAAATAAATAAAACAATTCAAAAACAAAGAAATAAGTACTCACAAAAGAAACCTAATATTATAACAGTTTCAAGATTATTTTATGAAACCCTCAGAGTACTCCCGTTGTTTGCGTCAAACAATCCGACGAAATGTAGTAACTACAATTAAATTCTTTGTTTTACTTGAGAAAAACAAAGAATTTGTAGAGACCGCACCTAGCCCACGCAATTATTCCTCTCACCTTTGTCTCAAAGACGAAGGAAAAAGGCTAGAATTAATATTTTCACGTCTTTAAAATAACCTAAATCTTGGTTTATTTTTCAATGAACATTCAATTAAGATGGTGTGGGAGCTGTGTCCCAAACTTCAACGGACTTCTCCTCATAATTATAAAACATTCAAAAAACCTTGGTTCAACACAAAGTACCTACTGTAAGATCATTGGAAAACAAATTCAACGAACCATTTTTTTCTTCTCAGTAAAGTTGAAAAGGAAGTTTTTGAATAAAAATACCTACTTTACCATGAACTTGCCATCGTTTTCCATTTGAATGTAGTCAAACAAATGAGCTTGTATTTTAAGAGATCACCCAGCAAGATGGAGACGGAACAGGAAAATCTGGATGATAAAAAACAAATTGAAATTGTGACCCTTATTCAGATTAGATTTACCATTAGGGGGGATTTTTGTAAGTGAGGGTTTATCATCGTTTTAAACATTTACAAAAAGCTATACTATCTATTCTATACTCGTACTTTTCAATTGCATTTTTTGAATAATTCAGGATCAGTTTTTATAATGGGACCACAGGATTAATACCGATACTTCGTGTCAATGTTCAAATGATTTTTATACTACGTGAAAATTAAAGAAAATTAAAGGACAGAAAAACAATAATACCACAATCAGTCTTACTAAAAAAACGGTAAAAGAGAAGCGATTAAAATACTTTTATCATTCGAAAAAATAATTTCATAAACGATTATCATTCTATATAGCTTTTGCCCGCAACTTCGTACGCGCATATCCTGTTTTTTCCCACATTATTGTCCCTCTACACTCCCTTAAGGAACCTACATGCCAAATATCAGCTTTGTACGACCAGTAGTTTCGGCTGTGCGTTGTCCGTCAGTCACTCACTCGCTCATTAACGCAAGAGTTTTATAAATGTCACCGGAAAATGGTAAACTCCGTAAGATTATAAAATAAATTGTCAACTGAACATTTGGAATACTTTTTTAAGCATTTAAATTTGATAGTCTATACTAATTCGAAGTCATTCGAGATATTGTGGACCGACATAAAATGGTGACTAATCAGAGCACAAGTCTACAATGGATCCGTTTTCGTGTGATAGTAAACCTGGGCACAAGGCTCTCATTGGTCTGTTCAGATGTGAGCTCACACCAACAAAGACCAAGTTTCCAATTTAACTATCACACCGAAATAGATAAATTGTAGACCAGAGTGCTGATTGGTCGCCAGTTTATGTCAGTCCACAAATGCGTAAAAAGTATTCCAAATGTTTAGTTGACAATTGATCGAGAGTTTACAATCTCTCAAGTTATTTTATATTCTTACGGAGCTTGCCATTTTCCGGTGACATATAATAATATATTGATGATAGTACAGTGCTAAACGGCGAAGCATTCGTAGCATATGTCAGAGCTGCTAGATCCCACTATCCTCTCCTACTACATACATATAGATATAAAAGCTCAAGTTTGTGAGGACGGATGGACAGAGATTTCAGTTTTTTTACGCAAAAACTACTGAACGAATTTAGATTAAATTGGCATTAACACATATAATACCTTTAATTCCAATTTTAATCCACGCAAAGTCGTAGGCAGAAGTTAGTTGTGCAATAAACAATACACTACTTCAATACGCTATATACATATATCGATTATGTTATTTCTTCTTCTTCGTGAGCACTAACACTGACCCTATGATTCAACCCCAACTCAACCAAACAAAAACCTCAGCCTACTAAGGTAAGCTCTCATCACAAAAACAATACAGTCGGTAAGCAGGTGACATTACGCATGACACACGCCTGTATTTACCACGGCGTAAGCAAGTGCCTTGATTTTCATAATAAAAAACCGGTCATGAACGAGTCGGGCTCGCATAGCGAAAGGTTCCGTACCATTTGAGTCCTTATTTCCATATGATATTATTAAGTTCAATGATTTAACTTACCAAAATTCGATAATTCAACCACAACGCAAACAAAACAAATATCACACAAGTGCAAGCAAGTGCCTTGATTTTCATAATAAAAACGATGCGCTCGACGGCTCGCACTTGACCGGATTTTACTATGTGTTGTCATAGTTTGGTTAATTAAATCAATGGCTCATAAATCGGTGATCAAAAATTGTATTTTTAATTTTAGTTTATAAGATTACCTAATTCTATGGTCTTGGCTTGCTCGCTTTGGTGCAAAATGTTAGTATACTAAGCAATTGATACTAAATAAATCACATTTAAACACTTAAAATAACGACAAAAAACGCTGAAAAACCTCGTTGCTTGGAACTTCCATTACTATTCTGCAGAACAATCAAGTGGCTACTTATTACAATTCCTAAGATACAGCTCGGTGTCAGACTGAAGGACAGCAGAGACTCAGTAATAAGTTTTTACCCTACGGGTACGCAACCTTAAAAACTGTACGCCAATGCAGGACAAAGGGCGGTGACTGGCGACGCGCGAAAGCCTCTCTCAGAATACGTAACCAGAAAATCCTTTATGCGACCAAAATGATATTTTGTTTGAATATATGTGGGTAGGTAGGTAGGTGCGACCGGATGACGCATTGTGCGTTAAACTTGGGCTGAGCCCACGGTTTTGTGACATTTGTATAGTGTACTGTGTAAGGTTTTTTAGAGTTCTGAACGCCCGTATGAAATAACGGAATCTTTACAATATAACGGATCACTCGTGTGGTCTATTTGACCATCTATCACAGCCAATTTGCTCCGAACCAGCCGGATTCAATTGAAATTTAGTACACATTTGAACTTCGGTGACCCAACCAAAAAATTTTGGGTGATGAATTAGATAATCAAAAAATTTCAAAGCTTTCTGTGCCGAGTGACATATCAAATGAAAGGACTTTAAGTAACGGTCTCATCATTTTAAAACAATGGATGAGGTCTAAAATGGAGTGGGCCCAGAAGATGTCTGTTCACTTTTCCTTTGAAGGCACAAGGGATATCGGTAGTAGAAACGACAGATCGATTAGCTGGCAAAGAGTTTCACTCTAAGGGAACTAACTTCTATGAAAATATTTTGTAATATAAATATAAATTCTGTTTTCACTGTGTTGTCCGAGTAAACTTAGTTAGAAAGTAAGTATTAGACACGATCCATCACTTTCAAACCGAAAATAAACTGGGAGACCCTAAAATTGATAATATAATCTAGTTGGTAGAAAATTTCACAACAGTTTTGGGTATCTATTTTAAGTCTAGCCGAAACCAAACAAGTATTTACTAAAGAATATAATACTAGGGGATTGTAGACAAAGTGTAATTATATGAAAAAGCGAAAGCTAAATAAAATTCTAAATGAAAGGGTGACCATGTGGTATTTATTTATTTATCTTTTCTCGCACACAAATGTACAGAGGCGGACTTCATAGGCATTTTCTATCAGTCAACTTTTGGGTGATGCAAATATAAATAGTGATAGGTGCACTATGGAGACTAAAACCGATTGCTATAATTTAAATTCGGACATGAAACAATTAATATACATATAAATATACTACACATTCAATAAAAATATAACATAAATACTGTAATCAACAAGAAAAATACACGAATATACTTAAACAATTAGTACAAATAGGGAAAACATATTATATATATATTTATTATTTTATTTTTATACATTCCGTCAAAAAAGTATGACAGAATGTTAAAAAAAAAGTGAAGGCAATAGTGGCTGAAAATTCATTCTCATTCAAGTTTGAGAGAGATAGCTGCTGAACTTTTTGTGCCTCACGATCCGTACCATTTTAAACAATCACTTGGGTATGAAACATGTTGCTGCTCGACTAGTCCCAAAAGACCTGAATTTTCTCCAAAAACTCAATCGCCTAAGAGTCGCTGAGGACATGCTAGAACGAGTCGATTCCGACACAACATTAATGAAACGCATTGTTACTGGTGACGAGGCGTGGGTTTACGAGTTTGACATGCAAACCAATCAACAAGCTTCAGCTTCGGAGTGGCGCCTTCCAACTGAACCGAAACCGAAAAAACCACGCCAAAGTTGATCAAAAGTCAAAGTTATATTTTATTTATTTATTCATTAACACTTTACGCACACAAATGTACAGAGGCGGACTTAATGCCTTTGACTGTTTTCTTTGAGTATCGCGGTGTTGTGCACTCGGAATCCTTGCCGGAAGGTCATGCGGTAAATAAAGAATATTATTTGAGCATTATGCGACGTTTAAGAGCACAAATTTGACGAAAAAGACCAGATTGAAATCGCCTTCGCACAAGGCCATAATTTTGAACGAATTTTTGACCAAAAACTCAACAAATACCAACGATCAACCACCAGATATGGATCCAGCCGACTTCTTTCTTTTTCCTTAACTTAAATTACCACTTCGTAGCACCCGTTTACATTCGGTAGAAGATATAAAAGAGAATTCGCGGCGAGAGCTCAATTCCGGAAAAAGCGGTTAAAAAATGTTTCCTTGACAGAGTAGTATATATTTTGGTAGCGCATGTCACAAAAACATTTACAACGTTTTAGCAATCGTAACTGCTGACTGAATTTAACTTAACTTAACAAGCGTTTTTATTTCGTTCAACAATATCATCTGCCTAGCCTTTTCCCAATTATATTGGGGTTGGATTCAGCTGAATACCAGTATTTTACGTGGAGCGGCTGCCTACCAGACGTCCACAACTCATTAACTTAGTAACACGGTACTCATTGGTAAGACTGGTGTCAGATTTTCTGGCTTCTGACTATCCGTAACGACTGCCAAAGATCTACAAATGACAGCCGGGACCAACGGCTTAACGTGCTTTCCGAGGCACGGAGGAGTCTCGGTATGTTAAGATGGTCACCCATCCACAGACCAACCTCGGCAAGCGTTGCTTAACCTTGAACGAGCTCCGTTCAACAATAATTATGTTATTTTTCCTTACCTCCAGCTTAAAATCCGTCCCCAATCTTTTTATAGCAATCAGTTACCGCAGACTTCCGCTAAACTATGGAGTTTTCCAATTTTCTGCAGCAGTTTACGAAAGCTTTTAGTATCGGCTAAAGACTTTGTTAGATTGTTTACTGATAGTCTCACTTATAAAGAATATCAAGTGGGGTTACGATATTTTCTGCCACTTCTTCTTTTCTCTATGATTCTATGATTTTTTAATGGGTTTTAATAGAAAATGGCATTTATTCTTTTTTTTTCTTCAAATAACATTGAGTTTTGAAACTTAAGGATTGTGCAGAAAATAAATTGTAAACAAAATTTTGGTATCGATTACCATCTAATTTGCATCAAAAAATCACCGAAAATCGCTAAAAACCGTTCCGTTCGTACACCGTAAAATCGTTGTAACAGGCCGTTACTTTTTTATAAAAAATTTCGCGGTTTTCCGTGAGTAAACTTTACCAAATTTACTGATATACTTTTATATAAATCAACTAGCGGTCCCGACAGACGTTGTCCTGTCCGAACGTTTGTTTGTGTCTGACAAAAAATTATAGAAATCGATTGCAGCGCCACCTACCAGATCCAATTGTGAATCTAAACCATACTCAAATCCCCTTGAACACACACAAAAAATTTCATCAACATCGGTCCAGCCGTTTAGGAGGAGTTCAGTGACAAGAAATATATACATATATTAAGAAGATTACAAACCTATTATTATAGAAAAAAACTGCACAAGCAGATGCCTAGTACGTTGGTATCTAAATTAACTCAGATTGAGATATCTACTACATACCAACAGTTATTTATTTTTATCCTGACCGTACATTGCGTATGCGGTCGCAAGGGGCGAGTGTACAAGTGTACCCACATGCACCTAAGCACGGTCGCTTTTTGCATACCAAAGGCCAGTTTACGTCCAGCCAAGTTAAATATGCGAGTGTTTAGAGTGGTTAACCGCAGCAGTTCCAACGTTTACCTGTCTACAGCTTAACCAAGGGCTTTATTTTGGTCATTTTATGGAACACAATATTAGGTAGAGTAACTGATTCCGACAGAGTTGCCCGGAGGTTTAAGGGATCTATAAAGTGTAAGTAATGGTACAAACCAGAGATTTAACGTTTTTTCTAAAACACTTTCTCAAGAGTTAATACAACACTGAATACATCATCATTTGAAGATGGCATTGATTTGTATCAATCCTTCCATGAAAATAACATGATCAAAATCGTGATCGTATATAAGCAAAAAACTATTTAGCTCTTAGGGACTAACAGACAATGTTTTTGGTATGGCATAGGCAAAAATAAAAGAAAAAAGACCTGTAAGAGATGAAAAAGACTCAGCATGTTCTGCAATATGGAAAAAAAATAACGCAGAGCAGGACCCGCTGTAATTATACTGCGGAAACAAGAAAAACATACTAAAACAAGTAGATAAAATCAAATATTACATAGTAAACACAAAAAAGACGTAAATCTATGTATGTATATAAGTATTAAGTAATTATGTATTTATTTATTTTGTGTAATCTATGCATGTAAATGTCGACTTGGCCAATACCATCTTGCAGTAGACAATTGTTCTCATACTCTACCTATAGCCTGCCAGGGTTGCGGAATATGTTCGAAAGAGCCACCGCGGCCCTGGAATGCAAAGGGCTTTAGAAGGAACACGGATGGGTTTTAGTCAGTAAGAGCCTGACTTAAAAAAAAAAAGGAGACAAACATTTCTCTCACTCTGCCTATACAATTTTCCTTCCTCCTTACCAAGTAAGTTAAGATGCGTGTAAATTGAATTCAAAATGATTTTTCCGCCATGAATGCAAAGCGACTGGTCATAACCGTGAGCTGTTGACATTTCGATTGCATAGATATAATATTAGCCCGTCTAAACTCGTTCCCTTCCCGATTAGTATTCTCTCTGCGAGTCTACACAGGAAGGTAATAACTATACCTTTTTATTATACACTATTCAGTTTGTACAGGCTGTTTCAGAACTGCGTGGTCAGAAAAGAGAAAAGTTCCAAGCAAATCACTTTTCAAGCAGTCTGATGCAGTTGGTGGCATTTGTTTTAGTTCAATTACAAATTTGATGTCACGAACTTTATCATTTTGAATGTACGAAAAGTGAATGAATGAAATGAATCAAAAGTTCCAAGCAAATTACTTTTCAAGCAGTCTGATGCAGTTGGTGGCATTTGTTTTAGTTCAATTACAAATTTGATGTCATGAACTTCATCATTTTGAATGTACGAAAAGTGAATGAATGAAATGAATCAAAAGTTCCAAGCAAATTACTTTTCAAGCAGTCTGATGCAGTTGGTGGCATTTTTTTTAGTTCAATTACAAATTTGATGTCATGAACTTCATCATTTTAAATGTATGAAAAGTGAGTTAATTAAATAAATGAAAAGTTCGAAGCAAATCACTTTTCAAACAGTCTGATGCAGTTGGTGGCATTTATATTAGTTAAATTACAGATTTGATAACACAAACTTCATCATTTTGAATGTATGAAAAGTGAATGAATGAAATTAATGAAAAGATCCAAACAAATTACTTTTCAAGCAGTCTGATGCAGTTGGTGGCATTTACATTAGTTCAATTACAGATTTGATGATACAAACTTCATCATTTTGAATGTATGAAAATTGAATGAATGAAAAGTTCCAAACAAATCACTTTTCAAGAAAAGTGTTTTGATTGGATCTTTCATTCAGTTTAACCGGTCGGGTTTTTAGCTCGAAGTATTTTTACACTGTATCATATAATGAACACCACCCTTAAACATGACCAGGCACTTCTGAAACACCCTATATATCTGTTCAGTGAGTTCCTTGATCTTTGCAAAAGGTGTGTTCTGCTCTCATAAGCGGCAATAATGCGGGCATAATGATCAATTACTAGCGTTATTGTTCCTTCATTATATTCGCTATAGGAAAGAGATAAGGAAACTTTGAGAAATGCGGGCTCTGGTCACGTGTAGACGTGAATGTGCGAACGTGGACGGTTAGTTTCTTGCCTTAGGTATATGACGTGGTGTTATTGAATATTATTTTCCCACATTCTCAATAATTTCTTCTGTATGAAAGAGACTGTTTAGTCGTATGATTTTTTTAAATGATTTATTATTTATATTATATGTATTGATATCCTACAAGGTTGATCGATGTCCTGGTGAAGGTCGCCGATGGATGCGAGACGCATAGGACCGGTTCATGTGGCGACACTTGGGTGCCATTAGCGTGTAGTCGCTTAGTTTGTAAGTTTTTTATAAGCCCTGCCTGGCCAAGCCAGGTTAGCAGTCGACAACCTCATAGGTTGAACTGCGAACGCCAATCATAATAGAAAAAAATCTCTCATGGTAGGTAAGGTTGTCAACGTTGGAGCACGTTTGCCAAGGTGTGCCCTATTCAATCTTGATTTAAAGGTTAAAGCTATCAGCATACAGACCTGTAGAAAAAGGTGATATGTTCCCCATGGGCCACCGATGTGTTATCTGATAATGGATCGGGCTTGTCGAAATTAAACTGAACAATTAAATGGTGAAAGATGGACCGCAGAGTAATATTTTTGCCCTCTTTGTTTGGTATCCCCTTTTTAGTGCAGGCTTTCGAAGCCATAGTTCAAATGGACTCCATTACGCCTATCAACTAAATAACTAACTAAACAACCAAAATAAACATAAAATTCAAAACCGGACACGTATTCCAACTAAGTAACACCACTAAATAGTAACTACTTCATCCAAAATACGGCTAATTAACTTTGTATCACTGCATTATCAAATTACATCAAAATTAACTAAATGGCCAGTTGTTAGTGATAGATAATACTGCTACTTACACTATGCAGTTCATTTTACACTAATTAAAAGCATGCATGGTGGGTCGGGTTACCTCGTTGACGTAAAGGGGCGATTCCATTGCTGCGTAGGATGTACAGTTGTACACGCAGAGATTACGCACGTTAGCTGCTTGCTATTGTAGTTGGTTCATTAGGCTGCTGGGACTACCTTTCCTTTATAAACCACACACCAGTCTCCAGACCGGTGAATCTACTTAGATTTATTGTGTGTCTCTTTTTGCACTTCACATTCAGGATTTCTAAAAAGCATATACAAACGTTGTCATCATGAAACTACACCTGATGCATCCAGGCATGCCACGCGTATATTACTAACTGCATCAAACTACGAAGCGGTATATATCGTGACCGAGTCGCAGTGGATGATTGATGAAACTAAGTACCTACACGTGCGTAGCGTATCCGTACGCAGCAGGGGAACAGCACCTTTACCCCATTGACGTAAAAACAAATACAAACTAGACACTAATTAGTGTTTGCAATAATTATTGAATCATGATCAGTTATGTTATTGAAATTGTTTACGTTTGAACGTATGGCGGAAATTAGTACCTGACATCCAATAACCACATAAGTATGTGAATATTAGTGTATGAAATGCAATATTAAACTACTAGTCGATATTTGTGTTTTATTGTTAATTAAGGCTGTGATGGCCTAGGGTACCTATTCCAGCCGGTCGACTCTTTAAACATGTCAAAGTGAAGGCCACAATCGCCACGCTTGGCAGGCGGGTTGGCGATCGCAGTGTAGCTGTTGCAATGTACAGATAAGGCTGCGGCCCATTCTCTGGTGAGTCCCTTAGTCGACTCTTACGCCACCCACGGGAAGAGATGGGATGGTGCTATTCTTTTACGTCCGACACCATACAGAACACCAATGTACTATCCTATTGTATCTTCAGACCATTCTGACCGAATACCACAAATGCGCATGTCGACGAACTTATCAAAATTAACGACCCTAATTAAACCAGGAACCGCTGATTTCTATTATATTGATGTCAGTCCACTAGAATAGTAAATAATAGTACATTTTCATAATAGGATTAACTAAAAGCTATATTCTAAATGTAATTGTACTAAAAGCCGATTTGCAAGGTTCATTAAACAGAACATTTTCATGACGCTATAGAATTTCTAGATAGTACAATTAATTTAATTCCATATCTTTATAAGGCAATATTATTGGGTAATGTGATTGTTGAGTTAGTCGTTCAATGTTATTTGTATCTTTAAGGGTGTTACTACACCAATCGATCGATTGGTGTGGTAGCTTTGGCTGATCGAAGAAATCTATCGATCGACGTCGACTAATCCATTCTACCATCGATCGATGGCACCGATCGACGATCGATCGATTGGTGTGGGAACAACCTTAGGAGTAAGAAATATAAAATACAATATAAAAAACAGTTGTTTACTTGTACATTCCAGGAACGTCTATGGGTAACGGATTTTAAAGAATGTGTAAAAAATATGGTTCGTTCGGAACCATTTGCACACACGTCTGACTCGCACTTTGCCGGTTTTTTTTATATCACTTACGACTGAATCATAAAAAGAACAAAGGGCGATTCCTATTTTACTCGTCATAATCTTTTTGCCTTTGTCCCATTTTATTTGGACTTGGAGTGGGCAACACGATTCTTCCATCTAAGACACATTCCGTCAGACATTCATTCGATCCCTTTCTTTCAAACTAAATCCTCTCCCTCTCGATCATCAACTTCATACCCATTAATCACTCCTCATCACATATCGAAACTTTCTGAAAACTTAAAAGAATTTGTAGCAAATGGAAGCGGCTACTATTGGACAAAAAAAAATGTTCTTTTATTACAGACTCTTTTAACTTACCCATTTTTCTTCATACATGTCTACTCAAATCGAAAGGAACGGGCAAGTTGCTTCCATTTTCTCACCAACTCTTCGACAGTTCAAAAGAGTAATGGTTTAATTGAAATAAATGCGTCGGATCGTTAGCAAATATTTAAAGCTAACACATCAATTGCGAAAAACATAATATCTACTCATAATGAAAACAAAATTATGACAGTTTAACAATATCCAATATGTTAATCTGACTAGATAAACAATGACTGTCAAACAGAGAAAGATTTCAAATACAGTCATGTTTTGTTGCACGAAACAATAATAAAATAAGCCAGTAATTAACGCAATTGAAACACAGACTTATTTACTAAAACATTCCGCTAGTTTTGAAGTAAGTTCGTGCAAAAACATCACATTCCTGTCACCACAAGACTGGCACAGTACAATTAAACTAGTAGAGCCAACGGTACAAACAAGAGAGTCGCATAACAAAATAAACACAGAACCGCTCCGACCCTTGAGAAATAACCGTCTGCAGTACAAAAAGGCGAACACTCCACAGATTGTTGTAACCACAAAGTACTGAGAAAAAATTAAAAATACTTCCAGTTCCCAGCTCAGAGTTTACATAACAGAATAAAGCTCCAAAGAGCCACATTTAAGAAGACCAGCTTATAAAGGGAATTAAGAGTTTTAAAGTTTTTTCATTAGACTTGCCAAGTATTTCTTTGTACCTGAGCACGAATTGCAATTAACGTACATCGCTGCTTCAGAGTAATCCGTTGTCTGCGTCACTTGAACAGAGCCCGTAATGGAATTGGTTGCTTGGGAACCAAAGATTTGTTTTGTGTAACGAGTTTACGGCAAAAAGGACGAAGTGGTTCGTTCTCGGAAGTATTAATACAGTTTCTAAGGGAAAAATAAGGATTCGAAGAAAGTTGTTGGTGAAGTGATATTCTTTGTTTATTTTCAAAAGATTTACAACATTAACAATGGTACAAGTAAACAATACCTTACGAATATACACTTCTGGACACATCTATTGGCCCACCTTAGAGTTTAGGTTTCGATGGCCCCTACCGAAATATGATTGCTAGATTGAACAAAAACTGTTGATGCAGTTTTAAACCTGATACATTTTACCATCTTTTTCGATCGTATTG
Organism: Mamestra configurata; assembly: GCA_002192655.3. Classification (NCBI taxonomy): domain Eukaryota; kingdom Metazoa; phylum Arthropoda; class Insecta; order Lepidoptera; family Noctuidae; genus Mamestra; species Mamestra configurata. Next base: position 99,774 of record NDFZ01004579.1, read on the forward strand.
TTTTAAATTTGAATTCAGAATACCATACGACATGGAGCTACGCCTAACAAGTCGGATATGCGCCTTGTTAAAGGCAATTGATTTTTGAATAAAAAACATGTTTTATCAAATAAAGGTTTAATTTAATAACGCGTGTTGCCTCCATGGGCATCTACCACAGCTCTCATACGATTAGGCATAGAGTTTATCAACCGCTCTATGCAATTTTGAGGGATCATCTCCCATTCCTCTTCTATGGCAGTTTTCAACTCCTGCATCGTCTGGGCAACTGGCTGACGAGCCCTAACACGTCTTTTTAGCTCGTCCCACATGTGCTCAATGGGGTTCATGTCTGGGCTTCTGGCTGGCCAGTCCATAACTGTGATGTTCACATCCCGAAGATATTCCCTGACGATGCCGGCCGCATGGGCTCTTGCATTATCATGCATAAAAAGGAAATTTGGGCCCACATAGTCCGCGTATGGTATCACGTGAGGTTCTAAGCACTCACGAATGTACCTTTCAGCATTTAATGTTGGCAGCCGTGGTCCTGTAACAACCTCAAGTTGAGTTTTGCCGCTCGCGGATATACCGCCCCAGACAGTCCATGAGCCACCGCCATAAGCAACCCTCTCTTCAAAGCAGCATTGTGCGAAACGCTCTCCCTTACGTCGGTAGACCTTCTTCCTTCCATCATTGCCATGTAACACAATTTTAGACTCATCAGAAAAGAGTACACGGCTCCAATCTTGCTGTGTCCAATTTAAATGACTGCGTGCGAAATGAAGGCGCGCTGTTCGGTGGGCTCGCGTTAGTTTGGGCCCATTAGCTGGCTTGTGTGGTACCATATCGCGTTCTTTTAACCTTCTCCGAACAGTTCGAGCGCTCACAGATACTCCGTGGAAGTCGCGAAGTTGGTTTTGTATCTCAATGGAGGTAAGGTGACGATTTCTCAAGCTGGTCGTCACGATGAATCGATCCTGCCTTTCAGTTGTGACCCGAGATCGTGGCCTTCCTTGGCGACGAACAAAGCCGCCAGTCTCTAGGTACCTCCGATAAACATTTCGGACCGCAGATCGACTTAAATTAAGTTGAGCACTCACGTTTCTTTGGCTGTGTCCGGCCTGAATAAGTGCCACAGCTTGGGCGGCGACTTCAGGTGAAGTATCCATAGATTATTGATAGAACCTCACCTTAATGTTAAGAATAAGTAATGTTTGTTGCAAAACCAAAGATATCAATCACTTTTTCAAGAATTAAATCCAAGTAAACCAATAAAACCAAGTTTTCTTAGTATTCGATTGTTTGATATCAACAAACAGGCTCCAAATTGTCTTTTGTTTCTTTAAATTCTGTGTTCGAAATTCAAAAAAAGACTATTGAATGAAATTGTGAATGTGCCAGGTTCAAAACTGCATAAAAACTTTTTGCTCGACCTAATATAAAATTTTAGCTAGGACCAAACGAAACTGAAAATACAAGGTGGGCCAATAGATGTGTCCAGAAGTGTATAAGCATTTTTAAAGATGAAACTAGTACGTATAATTTAGCGTATTTTCAAGGAAAACTGGTTTAGTTTTGAAAATATAGAACAAAGAAAGTCAAAACACTCAAAGATCAACCATCTTTCATCTCAGAGTATTTTTAGAACTTGTCAAAGTAAATAAAAATAAAGGAGCGAAACAAATATTGGTGCTTTGCATACTCTTACTTGCCCGCAAAATCTTTGGTTCTGTATATTTTTCACTATGAGATATTCATAATGGTAACCCAATGAGATTATGGAAAGGGAAAGGATAAACCCCGCAATATGCGAGTAAATTTATAATTAATGTTAATGGGAATTTATATCATTTCCATTCAACCTTTTGTTTTCTCTACAAAACCAGTAAAATACTCATACATAACCTTCATTAAGATTTATAAATAGAAATCACAAAAATATAATATTTACTGGCGATAAAGAATTTAATACAAAAGAAATATGTGTCTGAAAATTGAATAAAGAATATTGAAAATAAGTAATATTTCATCGAACACAATTATCCACTCACAAAATTAGCGAGCAAACGCCGTTAGTTGTCGTCGTCTAAAGAAAATCCAATATTTATTACATAAAGCCACATACAATAAATAAACACAGCTGCTGACACAATGAAAGAAAGACACACAAAAGCTATTCAAGTTGAGTGTTAGGCCTATACTACATAGGTCGCAAGTCCGCAGATGAGGTATCGCGGGTCGGGAGCGATGGAAACGCGGGTCATTAGGGCTGAAACTTAATTCCGTGATGCGATGCAATGGTGAACTTGGACTCTAGACAATTTCTAGCATAGGCACCGATTTACAAAAATCCCAAACATATTGGATTTGTAATAATGTATCACGTCTACCACGAAGACTTCGATAGCACATGTTATCCTATACATTTAAGACATTTTGACATGCATTATCGCTGATAAAACCTCACTTGGTTTAAGCTTGGCTCTCTGATGTAGGTATAGTCTGTTGCGGTTTTACTTGTACTTACTACTTCAAGTGACTTCAAACGTACATGTCACAGTGCCAATCGAATTAAACAGCTCTCCTTCGCGACCCGCATTCTGTGTAGCATCGCCTTAACAACTAAATATCTTTTTATATTACCGCAAATATTACTTCTCGCGAAACTTGAACGTTTTGTATTGCCTTGTATTGCTTTAGTTTTAATAAATATTCTCCGTGGAGGCGACATTAGACGATATTTGGCGAACCAACCTCGGAGCATCGTAACCACGAGTTGTTAAACTTTGTTGTGCAGTAATCCCTTGTTGACTGTGTTCGTTTTTGAATGGCCAAGTAAGTTCATTCGTACAAATATTTCTTTTGTGCCCGTTCTTGTTGGGGAAGTAATAAAAGCTAAGGCTGCGCTTGCCTTGTTCAAGCAAATCGCTTAATCGTGTTTTGTCTTGAGTGTGTTCAATTTTCATATATCCGGGATATTGTTTGTTTTTGTTTTAAAGTAGTTTCATAATGTTACGTTTGTTGGAATATTTTAATAATATCCTTTATGATAACCAGTGATCGGATAATCCTTTCTGAATAAATAAGTAATCCCGGGTTCCCGGGATTGAACAATTTTGTAAAAACAACTGTAACAGATTTAATGAAATTATAGCAGTACTTATTTTGATTTAGTATATTTTATTCAAAACAAATGAAATACCTATAAAAAATTGTACGAAAATAAATGGATCTACACATAAAATTACAATTGTGTAAATTCCCTAAGTAGTCAAGGCTGCTGATCTGTTACTAAACGAGTTCTCATAAAAATTTTCATTGTAAATTAAAAGTTCCATTAGAATCGGCTTTTTTAATTAAAAAAAAATTAAAATGAGAGTTCACAACGACTTCTAACTATATTTTGTATGCGGGCTTTTTTAGCAATCTCAGGAATTTCGAACGATTACGGGATCCGGGATTCTGAAAAGCATGTCCGTATTATACTTTCGTGGGAATAAAAGTGAAGTTTAGGTATATTAGCGCCCGATTATCCGATCACTGATGATAACACTTTATAAGTACCTAGTAGTATTTAACAAATCAAATGTTTGACCAGACCACTCACCTTAATAGCAAAATTGAACACGTCTATCAAAAACTTATAAGTAGGTAAGTAATAAATTGATTCATAGTAATTTCATTAGATTAGTACTGCTTCTATAAGTTCGCATTTACTGCTTAGCTATTGAATCATATCTCTAAATACATTTGCCTCAAGTCTGTCCCATCTTCGAGTCTACCTATTTGAACAGATATCCAAGTAATGGGAGTGCTTGTAAACAGCTTTCCCGAATCTAGGTCACCCAATTTTACTCCTTTTCAATTTTAAATTCAGATGTCCAATGAAAATATTTAAACCATTACCATAATTAAATTACACATATTACCGACGCTGAGAACAAAGAAAATATTGTCAATGTGGTCGTACTGCAAAATTATTGATATGTACTTCATTCATTTGTAATACAAAACGGCGTTATGGCTGAAAATATTTCACGGATAATAAATTTTATTCGACCACGGAACGCTCCGCCGTATTGTCCAATTTCTGTTGACATGTCAATACATTAGCAAACATATCCAACATTATTGTCGCCGGTCTAAAAACACAAAAGTTGTATCATTGTTTGTACTCGACATAGTTTGGAACACCTTTTCAGAAACAACTTGTGACAAATACATATTTTTCTTGAGGTTCGCGAAATATTATACTAGTTAGTTACAGAATAAAACATGGAACAAAGACTTTACCGGACAGGAGCTCGTGGCTAAATAATAATAGCCGTACGGGTCGATCTTCAAGATTAAGCAACGCTTGCCGAGGTTGGTCTGTGGATTGGTGACTATCTTAACATACCGAGACTCCTCCGTGCCTCGGAAAGCACGTTAAGCCGTTGGTCCCGGCTGATATTTTTAGATCTTTGGCAGTCGTTACGGATGACTATCCGACTGGTGACTGGCCAGTCTTGCCATGGAGTACCGTGTTACCCAGTTAATGGGTTGTGGAGGTCTGGTAGGCAGCCGCTACACGTAAAATACTGGTATTCCGCTGATTCCGGTTTGACTGGAAGCCGACCCCAATATAGTTAGGAAAAGGCTAGGCAGATGCTGAAAGACTTTACCGGACGAGTTATGTTTCTCAGAAGCGCGACACTTTGTATTGCTATTCTTTTGATAACTCCGCTGGTAGATACTTACTATCTTACTTAATGGAAACAATATATCTAGGTTTGGAAAGATTTCTTTTAGTGAAAAAACACTTAAACAGTACGATAAACTGACAGACCGTTGCACCCACTCAAGTTTATTTACTGTTCTGTTCATTTCTTTCATTTATTTCTACAAAGTCAATTTCATAATTGAGAGAGAAGAAAAAAAAACCTAATAAAAAAAGAAGAACAGAACAAAGAGTGGAAAACATAGAATCAGTCATTTTTTATAGAATTTTCTTTGTCCGTTCACGAGAAGCTGTTGGATAAATAATAAAAGCCATTCGGGTCAATATTTAGGTTAAGCACTTCCAGGCGAGGTCGTTCCGTGGATTGGTAATCATCTTAACATACCGAGATTCCTATGTACTTCAGAAAGCACGTGAAGCTGTTGATCCCGTATGTCATTTGTAGATCTTTGAGAGTAATTACGGTAGGCAGAAGCCAAGAAATCTGGCACTAGTCTTGACAAGGGATATCTATCGCGTTACCCGGTTACTGGTAGGTGAAGGTCGGATAGGCCGTCCCACTATCTGCAGCAGATAGTGGGACGGCCGTCGACTTCTTGTCCAATTGAATACTGCTGTTTATAGCAGCTGTAAACAGCAGTATTCAATTGGACAAGAAGTCGACCCTCAACCAAGTTAATAAAAGGCTAGACAGACATAAATATCCTTTGCTCAGTAATGTACCTACTTGTAAATTGGACAGTAATTATCCTTTGCTCAGTAATCCACCTACATGTAAATTGGACAGTAAAAATAAATATCCTTTGCTCAGTTATCTACCTACATGTAAATTGGACAATAAAAATAAATATCCTTTGCTCAGTAATCTTCCTACATGTAACTTGAATAGTAAAAATAAATATCCTTTGCACAGTAATCTACCTACACGTAAACTGGACAGTAATTATATCCTTTGCTCAGCAATCTACCTACATGTAAATTGGACCGTAGAAATAATATCCTTTGCTCAGTAATCTACCTACATGTAAATTGGACATTAAAAAAATATCCTTTGCTCAATAATCTACCTACATGTAAATTGGACAGTTATCAACCAAAAAGTAAAGCAAAACAAAACACTGACCCAATTCGTCAGCATCTCCGCCTCGAGTGAAATGTACTACAGAGATATTCAAAGCTCTCGAGATAGTCTCGCCCGCTCATCTTTCAAACTTCTGCTCAATAACACTATTTAGCTACCGAGTCCATCGACCAACTCCTCTTTTTACACAAAGGAAACTTCCAAAGCAACTTAACTCGAAATTTTTAGTTTCGCGTAAAATTAATTAATTTGTAAACAAGTTGAAAATTGAAGTGAATATGTAAACTTGGAAGTCTGTTTTATTAGTTAGCGATAGACAACTTTGTGAAGTTTTAATCAGCGTAGTCGTAGTTACTCGGATCAGATAACGAGCCGTGTTTTTGTTTTACAAATATTGTTGAGTCTAACAAACAGCCAGTGGCTGTGCTTGTTTTGACTTCGAACGGAAAAGTTTGTTTAAAAATTAAATAAAGGCTTTACGGATTTTCGTAATTCGCTAATGATGATATAAAACCACTTTTGTTTACTGAACTAAAATAAAAGCTAACTTTTCGGTGAATACCGCCACGTTTAGGGTTGGGTAAACAGACTTACAAATTAAAAAAGTTAAACAAAATCTAGAAATTAATGTAGTTTTGAAAACGCGGTATGGGGAGAGCTCTAAAATTAGTTTTCTTATAGAACTTCCAACGGCCTACCGCTAGTAAACAAAAGGAACAATTGAACAAGGAGTGTATGGTAGAATCTGTAAAATTTACCGTTGTGAAAACATCTAAGGTAGACAAAATATCTAAGTTCCAATTAGGTGCTTATTTTGTTATTCATGTAGTTTTCTAGCCTAATTTGAAATCAAACACTCGTTTGTTTAAAATCAATTTTCAATAAATTAGAGTGTTGTTATTTAATTTTTTTTACCATTGCTGAACATACAGTTTAAACAAATATCCATTTCACAGTAGGTACTTTTAATTCAATCTAAATATTCTCCTTTTGTAAGAATTATTCGTTAGCTATCAGACCAATACATCCTTTCCTCCAGCTAATACGTGTTCGCACTAGGAATGGATTCATCATATTACTTCGAGCTGACTGGTTTGAAACTCATGGCTTACTGATTCTAAGTTCACATCGACCTGGATCACGCTTCAATAGCTTCAGCGTAGGTAATAACTTTGTATGTTATTGGAAACAGTTATTTTTGGAAGCCTTTTGAGTATGGTAAACTGACTGGAATGTTTCAACTTCCCTCTATATCGAACTGTAGACCAAACCGACAAAGGCAAATAGGCACAAAGGACGTTTGAAACTGGGAAGAGCCCAGAATTCAAACAACATAGTGCACAACATAATTATAGAAGTGTTATCTTAGTGTATGAAAAACTAAGAAGCGAAATTTGTACGGCAACAAAAAGAACCGAAGTGCCATCTACGACGAACTAACAGCGAAATCCTGCATCGCGCAAGCAAAGTTCTCCGTGCGATTTGAATACATACAACAGTCCGAATATCAACTATCGGGCAGTTGCCCACCAGACACAACAACCGGCAGGAGGATCCTCCCATTTCCAGTGGAGGTATGCGTGACTTTACTCTCTGTTCCGCATACCTCTATACTTAGTAATTAAATTGTAGAAATCGAAATGTGGGTGTACTACAGGTACAGGTGCCTTGTTCGCGAGGAATACAGACGTTATGTCATATCGTTACCAGAAATAGGAGTTTTTGTTTTCCTACTCCTCCGCTATTCTTTTCTGATATCGCTAACGGCCAGTCTCAATAACGTATCTACCTTTAACCAACTGATAAATTAGCTACCAACAGTAGCTCAAACGTCATGTTTGAAAGGCAAACATGACGTTTCAACTACGTTATTAAAAACGACCTTAAGACAATGGAATCATGTCTCAGGAATCTGTTGAGCNGCAGGAGGATCCTCCCATTTCCAGTGGAGGTATGCGTGACTTTACTCTCTGTTCCGCATACCTCTATACTTAGTAATTAAATTGTAGAAATCGAAATGTGGGTGTACTACAGGTACAGGTGCCTTGTTCGCGAGGAATACAGACGTTATGTCATATCGTTACCAGAAATAGGAGTTTTTGTTTTCCTACTCCTCCGCTATTCTTTTCTGATATCGCTAACGGCCAGTCTCAATAACGTATCTACCTTTAACCAACTGATAAATTAGCTACCAACAGTAGCTCAAACGTCATGTTTGAAAGGCAAACATGACGTTTCAACTACGTTATTAAAAACGACCTTAAGACAATGGAATCATGTCTCAGGAATCTGTTGAGCTTCACTGCCGCTTTTCTGGTGATTGCTACTTTTGATTTAGACTTTCAGGAGTTTTATTTATATATTTATTTAAGTATTAAAGGTTAACCAACAGCTTATGTATACTGCATTTCTTATGAACACTAAATAAAAGCATCAGACTTATACAGTCGCCAATAATAGGTAAACCAACATTCAAAGTGAGTTATAATACATATTTACAGTATTAAAATTTTTAATATAACAAAATTACAATAAGTTATAAAATAAAATAAAACGATTAAAGGTAAAAACATTACTAATTGAAGTGAGTAACTTCAATTTGTAATGTTTAAATGTACAATCAGATCAAAACAATAATAACATTTATAAACGAATTAAAATAATCACTGTAATCAGAAAATAACGACATAAGAAATTAATAATCAAAACAACATTTATGGAACAATTAATTATTCCGTTGCGTTGCTGTGGTGAGAAGAGTGTGGCGGGTTTAACCAGTATGTTATGGGCGATGGCCCAATTTGGCAGTTAACGGCAGCTGCAGCTCGGAGAGCAGTTGATATTCCAAGGTCATCATCATCGTGATTTCTGCTGAAAAACGTCCCCCACGAACGTCGCCACATCGTCCCGGTCATATGCTTCTAGCTGTTAGCGGACTTCAGCAACACCCACGAGAGTTTCAGGTAATCTGAAAATGTAATGAGAGTTATGTTTCTAATGTTATTAATCAATTAAACCACTGTGACAGAAGCATATAAAAGACACAATCACGCGTTAAAGAAGAGTGAGATATAAGCATATTGACAAAATATTTATTTATAATTTCAATCATCAATCATGTATATATTTCTTGTGTACGTGTGTATGTCACTGAACTCCTCCTAAACGGCTGGACCGATGTTGATGAAATTTGTTGTGTGTGTTTAAGGGGATTTAAGAATGATTTAGATTTACAATTGGACCCGGTAGGTGGCGCTGCAATCGATTTCTATAATTTTTCGTCCTACACAAAGCAAACGTTCGGGCAGGACAACGTCTGTCGGGACCGCTAGTATTATTTAAAATTCCTCCATTACTGATTGACTGAGTACGCATAGCCGAAACTACTGGTGGTAGAAAGCTGAATTTTTTTTGCTACACTGCGTAGAGGAGCACTAAGAGAGGATTTCCCGAATCCTACGGGAATGGGAAAAAACGGGATACGCGCGTACGGGCAAAAGCTAGATTTTAATAATTGTGTGGAAATATTGGTTTCTTAATTATTTCTAATTATTTCAAACAATGTTCAACAAGAGAATATCAGCATATTGTGTACTACTGTTCAACCTGTGTAACACACACAGATTGAAGACTTATGTACATGGACACAAAAAATTGGTTGTCTGTGAAGTCGGTTTACGGAAGACAGTTTAACGTGACAACGTCATAACAAAACATTGATGAAATGATCGTAACGTTACAATGACCGTAACGTTACAATGAGTCATCCTTTTTCGTGCGTGCAGCCGGCGTTCATCGATTTATTAGACGTTGTCACGTCAAAATAAAACACAGAGATATAGTACAAACATGCAGAATTGCGGACTACGGATTGAAGAAGCATAAACAAAGCAATCCGTCTCCATACATCATTGAAACGTAATAGTATTCCACCTGCACTTATGCTAGCCCGTGCATATTTTATTGAGCCCCAGCTCAAGCCAAATGCGTTCACTTACACACGAGGAATTGAATCACTGGTGGATGAAATTTGTGTTGATTTGAGACGGTTTAAGGTGTAGTTTAGTTCGCTATCTTGACTTTTGACCATTGAGACTTTCTACTGTTGATGATGTACTTTGCAGTGGTCTGACAAAAGCAGTATCTGTTTCATTGTTATCAAAAGTAAGTCACATTCTCTAAGTTTTGTTTTTTTTTGTAAGCCTACAATTGTGTCCCACTTTCCCACTGCTGGGTAAAAGGCTTCCCTTTATCCTTCCAAACCTCTCTGCCTTGGGCGATCTCTGGCCAAGTTTGCGCCTCAAACTTGATGAAATCGTCACATGATGTCGTATATTTCAGGAATACTACTATATTCGAACCAAGTAATTTCGAAGAATAAGCATTGCCTTACAACGTGGCAATGCTTATTCAGACAGCGATGGGGATGAATTTTTTGACGCCATATTTTAGGGTCAATTTAGTTAGGAGTTTTTATTTTTATTTCTAATGTATATAGTTAGTTAAGTATTTATGGAATAAAATTTAGTAATTTCGCGGTTCATGTCCAAATTTCTCAAAAAAGACGTTAAGACGTTGACCAGTTATCGATTAATTTTAAGAGGTTTAATTTGTATTGTTTGATATTGTATTTGTATCCACGCTAGCACATTAGAGACAGTGTAACAAAGATTATTTCCAACAGTCGTACACGGAGCAATTAATAACAGAATTAACAACGTAACTCTTCCACATCTCCTCCCCACCCACTTCCAAGCAACACAAGTACACAACTAACTTAACGTCGAAAGCACCTTCAGAATTCATAATTCCCCATAAAACTGAGTTTAAAGTTGAAATTAAAACAGAATTAAGCCGTCGTCGACGAGTTAGTTGCATTTGTAGCGGAGCATCCCGTCGCCGTCCTCATCGCGGTACCGCTGCACATTTACATAAAGCGCTGGCACCACTCCCGCTAGAATTACCATAAGCGCTTAATTATTTTGTTTATCTGACCACTAAACTGCTCTGACTTCTCTGAGAGACGTGGAACGGAGCCAGTGTGTTAATATCCAGCTGGATGCAGCGCTTTTTTCTCAATGTCCGCTTTGGCAGTGAAGTGGTATTTACTATTTAATGTAAATATAGATAAAAGCAATTTATTTGATTAGTTGCACCTTAGGGTTAATGTGTGTGCACTGGTAGTTATCTACTTACATCTGTGGTGTTCTATTTCATTAAAAAGCAAGTAAACACTCCCTATCTCCCTTAGTTTAATCCATCCAAAGGTTGTCTGGTAGAGATTGCCTTGTGCGATAAGACCACCCATTGTGCACTTATTTTATGTATGATTGTCCTGTTCTTATTATGAGGTGTACAATAAAGTATATAATAAATAAATAAACACTGTTTGATAGTGCGCTATCTACACACTAATTGAATTCACGTCTAATTAATATCAAAGCAAGTTCAAAAAGGATATTTAGCAACGTTAGAAGTCAAGCTCTAGGCCCCGGACAGGATGAAGAGCTTGCGCGAGCGCCAAGGAGGACACCGAACCATCAAACAAAAAACCGCTGTTTGCGTGACTATGGCGGGCGACTAGCGCGACGTGGCGGTCTCGGTACCGAGCGATAGTCTATAGTTTTAGCATGAGGAAACACGTGTAGCCTCTACTTTCTGCTAGACTAGACTACAACTAGCAATGAACTGAGACCACCTTAAGCTCTTATCTCACCACCGACGATCAGCGAGTAGCGAGTAAAGCTAGAAACTGGATACGAGTTGGCGAGCAGCGAGCAGCGAGTGTGTAGTTCCGATAGTTATATTGCCCGGCCATAAGCGAGAGCTCTTGTGCGACGGGCTATTACTCGCACCACTCGCTCCGGCGTGCGGCGCACTATAGTTAGAAATTACCTCTGGTTGGTCGCTCGGTGGGAGTTCTGCCTTCTGACTGCCAAGCGAGCATCGCTGATCTTTGATAGCTCGATTATCTTTGATAGCTCTTGTCGCTGAGACAAACGAGTGGTATGAAAGTTCTCGCCGGCAGTGTGAACAGCCAGCTATCGACTACAAATGTATGAGTCTCTTTTACTTACACGGAATCTATATCTTTTGTCCGTTTCCTCAGCGAGAAAATAGTCGATAGCTAGTTGCTTCCCCGTCGGCGGCGGGACAAGTGCCTTATCGCGCCCTATCTGGAAAAGACCATAAATTCAACCTACAGTTGGTTAAACAGCAAGTTATATTGGTCCCATTGATAACCGCAACGAAAGTCCCGGTTGCAGTATTGCCATATAACAAATAGTTCACGGACAGTCACTAAGCGAATTCTGCTAACAGTTCAACATTCGTATTTTAATTACCCTTTAATGTCACTAAACTACACGCCAAACTTCGTATTTAAATTAATAAAACCTAACAACAGTTCTAACTGGGAATTTCCGCTATGCATACTGATGTGGATTACATTAAACTACGTTTCACGGAGGCTGCATTAGTAGCAGAAATTAAAACAGAAATATAAATTAAGTTTGTGTGAAAAACATGGTAGCGTTTTTTGTTACAGTTCGATTTTTTAGAATGACGAATGTAGCATTCAAATAGTCTGGCCCTTTATAACTTATTTTTAAGTGAAGCCAATCTTAGTCCAGTTTCTGGCATACAAAGATATCTCAAACTTTAGGAAAGTGACTAATTTTCAAACGCGCTTAGCTGCAGCGATTGGAACAATCAAAATTAAAAATCGAAAATGTGTGTATCACATAATTAGGCTGCTAATGGCGTTGATTTGAAGTCCTCCACTATGTCTTTCATGGTAAAAATAAACTTCGAAGACATATTTCTTACTTTATCAGCACAGCACCAAAAGCGTTTTCAATGAATTCCTGATTGGTTACCCGCTAAAGGTAAACGAAGTAGAGAAATTAAACACGTAATTCCAAAGAACTTGACGTGGGTACAGTAATTAAGTTTGCTGAGTCCACGCTGGACTCAGGTCAGCCTTAGAGGAGACAGTTAATAAGATATATTCGTATGTACACCACTAACTATTACGATCTGTCGTTCTCTGTACGCTTTATACATAGCATACGTAATATTCTATTTACCACGCGTCTGACTAAAAGAGTAATTAATACAAAGTGTCACCGAAATATCGTAATTCTTGAAAGGGGCATTATAAACATATTTTTCTAAATAAAGAAAATTAGTTTATTCTACCGGAAAAAACGCACAGAAACACAAAATAAAAAACATATCAACTACAATTATAACAAAAATTAATAATAATAATAAAAAACGCATCACTATCAGCCCATGTCAGGACCGTACATTAATTAAAACGAGTCTCTGGTCACACCACAGACAAAACAGAACACAGTTCAGCAGTTGTCTATGGCATGACGCCCGGCTGACTGACAGCGACAACATGGAAACAACAACAATAATAAACATTTTAGACAATGAAAGTAATGTAGAAAAATATACATAAATTCAAGTTGTGCATCGTATCCGATACGTCGGATCTGTAAAGGGCTAACCCTTTTTTTTT